>JANHGB010067560.1:0-12987 GCA_026283785.1 Coracopsis vasa
AGTTTAGATTGGATATAAGGAAGAAATTCTTTACTGTAAGGGTGGTGAGGCACTGGAATGGGTTGCTCAGGGAAGTTATGAATGCTCCATCCCTGTCAGTGTTCAAGGCCAGGTTGGACAGAGCCTTGGTTGACATGGTTTAGTGTGAGATGTCCCTGCCCATGGCAGGGTGGTTGGAACTAGATGATCTTAGGGTCCTTTCCAACCATAACTATTCTATGATTTTATGGTTCTATGAATGTTAGTTTGGCAAATGAATTCTGTCCCCACTGTAATTAGACTATTTAGGCTAATGAGATGCATTAGTTCATATTTTTGTAGCATAATACAGATCAAACTTCTGGGATATAAATCTATCAAGTTTTTCTATATGTTTTAGGTATGTAACAAAAACCAGACAGCTGAATTAGTAGTGAATTAAATGTAAATAAGGCCTTTTTATTCCTTCTATTGACACTGTTGACTTCACTTCTGTACTAAAAATTCATCTGGACTACAGTGACCTAAAAATGGACAGACAGAAGGCATAGATACAAATCTTCTATTTCCTGCACGCTATCTATCTGAAACAGCTTCACATGGGAATATTTGAGATCTTAAGGAGTTATACAAGAATTTCACCAAGACAGGCACTGCAAAAAGTGAACAGAAAGGACTCTGATATCAAGCAATTTGGCCTTTCTGATTGTCTACATATGTGTGTTTGTTGATTTACAGTGATTAATCTATGAATAAGCATAATATTTTAAAGTGTTTATATCTCCTTCTGTGGTAGCCATAGCTGTTATGATAGTAACACAGTGTAATGTAATGCTCTTTTTATTTGAAAGCAAATCTGTCTGTATTGTCAAACTGACCAATTTTAGAGCTGCTTTTTAAAAGCTGTTTATCAACACAACTGTCAAGAGCTTTACACCACACTGACCAGCAGCGTTTACACTCACAACGCACAGATACTGAAATAATTTTCCAGTATTTTTCCTTTCAGTCCCAGGTTCATCTCACATAATTCCAGTCTCTTAAATGACATATCTGGAATAAGAATAGAGTAGCTATATTTGGTAGGGAGTGAAAAGCATGTGTGAGGGTCTTAAATTTCATAAAGTACAGAGCAGCAGCCCTCTAAAAACTAAATCTCTTAAAAAGGTTAAGATACTGAGGAATCAGTTTCAGCACTCAAGCTTGAAGATTAAATTTAAAAGCATGCATTTTCAAGTCAAAATTCTTCATTGTGGTTCTAGCCACTATTGAGGAACTGTAGGAATAATAGAGCAGAGAGACCAGTTTCTTCCACTGTTTTAGATAACTCACTGAAGATGTTGGTGATGGTCTAATGCTTAGTGGAATTTGGGAAATCTCTATGATTAAGTCAGACTTCAGAGGTATCCAAATGCCACCGTCAGCCTGAACACAATATAATATGAGACAGGCAGTGCTGATTTGCTAGATAAATTCATAAACAAGAGTGGAAGTTTGAGTCACAATGGGTGGATATTCATCTCTGTTTTGCTGATAGAATGAAACACAGCAATGTGATCATCAGCGTCTGACCTAATTCATTGAAGAGTTGCCCAGACTAATTATTGGTCATTTTAAATCTGTGGGCAAAGTTAATCTTCTTGTAGTTTTTATGTCTGTGTCTCAAATAGTTAAGTAAGGTTCACAGAATTATTTTAGTGGGGAGAAGAAATCTGCTTAGTATGTTGCAACTATATCTGTTTCAAAGGAAAAATAGTTAAAAATCATAGGATAATAGAATACTTAGCATTGGAAAGGACCTTAAGATCATCAAGTTCCAGCCTCCCTGCCACGGGCAGGGACATCTCACACTAAACCATGTCAACCAAGGCTCTGTCCAACCTGGCCTTGAACACCGCCAGCAATGGAGCATTCACAACTTCCCCGAGCAACCCATTCCAGTGCACCACCCTTACAGTAAAGAATTTCTTCCTTATATCCAATCTAAACTTGCCCTGTTTAAGTTTGAACCCATTACCCCTTGTCCTATCACTACAGTCCCTAATGAATAGTCCATCCCCAGCATCCCCATAGCCCCCCTTCAGATACTGGAAGGCTGCTATGAGGTCTCCATGCAGCATTCTCCATGCTGAACAGCCCCAGCTTTCTCAGCCTGTCTCCATACAGGAGGTGCTCCAGCCCCTGATCATCCTCGTGGCCCTCCACTGGGCTTGTTCCAACAGTTCCATGTCCTTTTTATACTGAGGACACCAGAGCTGCACACAGTACTTCAAGTGAGGTCTCACAAGAGCAGAGTAGAGGGGCAGGATCACCTCCTTCGACCGGCTGATCACACTCCTTTTAATGCAGCCCAGGATACGGTTGGCTTTTTGGATTATCATGATTCTGATTATCTGGAATATCATGATTCTGTCTACTCTGCATAGTGCTCTAGCTATGTCAGCCCAACCAAATATGTGCCTTATGCAGTCAAAGAAGCTATTTTTAGATCTGAAATTGTATCCAGGTTAGAACTGGATTAGTAACAGCACATTGCCTAACCTTTGAGGCGGAAGCTCTGGGCTGAGCCATCGCAAAGGTTCCCAGCTGGAAGCATGCCCTCAGAGAAACATAATGTTTTACAGTAAATGGTGGTTTCCTGGCTGTGAATATATTCCTAAATTTATAGAAGTAAAATATTTTAAGTTGAAATTACTCCCCTTCCCTGGCAATACTGCCAAGTCATTGGTTCAGAGAGTAGCTTCTAGAGTATCAAGAAAAATGCAACATTTCTCTTCAGAGGAAGCATTTCCTCCTTTTTGGGAGCAGTTAGACCTTAAGATACACCAAAACATTTCTTAGTATGCCTGTTCATACTTACTACGCTGTTGGGAAAATAACATGGCTTTTTATATTATTTATTTGTGTTTATAGGGACAGTAATTTCCCACCACTCCTTGCATTTTCCATGATTATGTGAGAGGACTAGGAGTTAAGAAACATAGGTTTCTTTCCTATTTTTCTGTCCTGAATGTGTGACTTCAAGAAAAATAGCAAGATGACTCACTGCCTTACTTTTGCCATTTGCAAAACGTGAAGAATAATTGCTTCATGTCATCAGTGTTTTGATTTCTTTGATACCTTTGAGCGGAATACACCACCTGCACGCATAGGAATTATCCTGTACATAACATTTTAAAGCAGATAGCATTTGCCAAAAAGAACTGAGCAACACAGAAGGGGAACACCTGAGAGGGATAAAATGTGTATCACAGTTGTCAGAAAGTTTAAAGGTGTACAGTTTACCTGGGGAAATTACTGCCTTGTAGAGCGTCTGCTTTTGTTTTGGCAACCTGTTATGGCTTTCAAACAATGACACTTTCTGGTACAAATATTTTGGTAGATGCTCGTATTTGGAAAATTTGCATCACTTGGCCTGCAAGTGACTATATATCATGGCAGTAGCAGGTGGATAATCTCATACTAACACATCTCAGGTTTTTATTTCCAGATTAATCCATGTCTGCAGATTTGCATTATGACTGAAGGTATAACCAGAGTCAGGAACACTACATAAGATATGACATTCTCAAAGCTACTTGGGAATCACAGTGTTTTTTCCATTTCATTCTTGATCTTGAGAACACAGAGAGAGGCATACCTAACTACTAATATATCACATATAATATATAATATATAATGTATAATGTATACTATGCTTACTGAACATTCCAGTCTGCTTCAGTTACCACCCTTACCATCAAGCAGGCAGAACAGAAATGATGATCTATTTGACTCTGTTTCCATTCAATTCTCTTACTCGAGGGAGCAAGCAAGCAGGCCCTTTTACATACCTACCCACACAAAAACCCTCAAACCAAGAAGAAAGTCAACAAGGGCCTATAAGAAAGATTCTAATCTCACTCAGCCCTGTACAGAGATGAACAGTCAGAGTCACCATCCAAACCTGGCACAGCCAAACTCCTCACCAAAAAGCCTTAATGTATCTCCAAATTGTGATATATGAAATTTATCAAAATAAATAGGCTTGTTGAAATCTTCATAGATGTTCAGGAGCAGTAATTCCTGTTATTTCTACCCAGACTCCCTGCATATTTTCTTGAATGACAGTCACAGCAAATATGATTGAAATCTAACAAAAATCTCTCAGATGAGAGGACAAATGAAGAGTCTTTTTATTACTGGGTTACATTTATGTCCAGTTTACCTCAAGTGAAGAGTTTTGAAGTTTTCCAGCTAGGACTTCTTTCTCTTTCTCTAGTTGGTTTAGTTCACACTCAGATTTTCTTTTAAGTTCCTCTAGCTGTGTCTGCAGCTCCTAAAGTGAAAAAAAAAGGGAAAAAAAAAAAGAAAAAAGAAAGAAAAAGGAAAAAGGAAAAAGCATGCAATAGCTGGGACAGAACATGATAAAGCAGTTTACACAGTAATATGTTTTACTGTTTATACAATTACACATGCTACGCTTTTTAACATCCCTTATGTATTATTCAGTCAAAGAAGTATTAATAGTTTGGACTGATTTCTGGTTCTTTCTAGTACTAGTGTTAGTCAATACAGCTCATATAATCCTAATCTTCTACTGGAAGCTTCCCTGAGGCAGAAAATTGTCCAGGATGAAGAGTCAGACTGTTTTGCCTTGAGTAGTATTAGTGTTCAAAAAGAATTTAGTATGTAAGAACCACCCACAAGGTCTGAAAATGATAAATATACATTGACCATACATATAAGTAGATGATTAATGGGCAATTAGTGGAAAAGCATTGTCTTACAGTGGAGCATTAATGAGTAACTTAGTGTAGCATTATCTTATAGCAGCTGTAAAGAAAATCCCAGTGAGGAAATAAAAATAAAATTAAATAAAAAAATAGAAGATGACATAATCACTTTATTTCTAGAAATAGTTTTTGGAATATCAGTGATACATATGCAAGACAGTGACCAAGAAAGAGCCTGTAGAAAGTGTCTGTAGCAAATGTGAGTAATTGTTTATTACAGAAAGACTGAATGTGCACCTTGTAAAAATGTCCTGAAGTGATATATACTACAAGTGTGTAAGTGTGCTTGCTCTGCCTATTTGTGCCAATTTGCTGACTCAAAACATATTCTAACATAGTTTCAGACACCACAAATGGAGGAAACATGATAAAAAATAGCAATTAAGCACCTCCCTTATCCTCTACAGTCCCTTCTCACAGCCCTACTCCTGCTCCATCTCCATTTTTACAGCAAAATTACTTAAGAATCCAAGATAACAGAAAAGGTACCTAAAACCTAAGACAGTGAGAATTGTTGTGAGGATGACATTATATTAGGAAACAGAAGCACAGGCAATACTGACGTATTCCTTGCAACTCATAATTAAATAAAGGAGAACATATTAGCATTTCACAGTTAAAACCTGGATAACAGTTAGGTAGCAATTTAAAAAATTAACAGAGACACATTAATATTGCAAAGAAAAAATACAGTTTTGCCTGTATGAAAAGAAGAGGATATAATATTATCCTCAAATAATAAGCTCTCTGATTAAAACCTGGAGATCTGGTGTTTGCAGTATTCCCAGTATAACTCTGGCAATTGACTGGCTTCTCTATATCTTAGCTTTTCTATCTGGAAAATAGATATAATAATTCTCAGACAGTTGTTACAAGCCTTAACTCCATCAGAGGATAGAAACAGCATTATTAATGATAAATATTGTAATTCTAACTTTTACTAACTCAAGTAAAACTTAGAATTTTTACTTGATTCTTAATTTTTAATATGAACCTCTAAGAAGAGATGGTTATAAGCAATAAATGCCTACTAAGATGCCTTTTTTACTAAGTATTTGATATTTAAATTTGATCTGACTCACATGAAGACCTACAGCTGGCATAATTTTAAATATACCTGTATAAACTGATTCACATAAGTGAGTGCTCTATATAAGAGTTAAAGTCTTTTTCATAAAGCTTACACTTGACAGTGTAAATGTGTACCCTGAAGCACTGCATTTTCACATACTGATGAAACATGAGCACTTTCACTAGCAGATAATTTACTCACACAGGTTTGAGAAATGAGATTACACAAATGTATAAACTCCAGCAGGTTCATAGGCAGAAATTAATTCTTCTGACGAGCACCTAATTCCTAGTCTTGAAAATCTAGAAGGTACTATGAAGCTCAACATTTAGTGATAGCAGCTGCATGCTCTTTACGGCTTCCCAACTTGTCAGCAAGCGACTGGATTACTTTCAAGTAAATGTGAATCTCAGAAAGCAGCATTAAAACTGGGAAAAATAGGTACAAGTACATTCTTGGCACCAACAAGAGTCTAAAGAACACCTGACCAGTAGTCTGATCATCCAATTCTACAATATCTTCTTTCTAGAAGATGTCTGACAAACACACAAGTAAATGAGGAGACAGAAATTCAATTTCTCCATAATTCATGCCCACATTTGGCAAACCACTTGGGCATGCACCGAGTTGTAAGCTTCAATAAGCATTCAGGAATGTGCTGAAAACTAAACACGTATTTCAAGGCTTCCCTCCATTTGAATAGATTTCAGCTCACATTTAGGTTCCTACAGTACAGTAACATTACAGATGGCAAATTTCCTGAAGCCAAAGAATTCAGCCACAGACAGCAGTTTTCATGAAAGTGAAAACCTTTGAAGAATCTCTTAAGCCAGTCACTGCTAATGCATACTGACAACAAAACTTACAACTCAGCCACTTATAATTCATTGAGAAATGGAATTGCTCAGGTAACATATCTGAGTCCACGAGAACATGAACCTTCCTTCTGATTCAAGTTAAATGAGGACATACAGATGTGGGTATTTGTAACTCCTCATCATTTCACTGGTAACACCAACACTTGGCAGAATTAGATCCTCTGCCACAGTGCAAAGTTTTGATTAATCAATGTAGCTGAGTATTTCACAGCAGCAATCCATGGAAATTCAAGTCAGAAATTGGAATACACCTACAATAAGGTTTTCTTTAGGAAGGACCTTATATTAGTCACTCTAAAGGTCACATGAAAAGCATGCAAGGATAAGTGTTGCTAAGAAGGCAGTTCATCACATCAAGGATAAATTCACCTTCCTGCCTGTGGAGTTTTTCATGAAAATACACCAGTTTGACTTTCTTTTTCTTCCTCCTCCCCACCCCCACCCCAGTAAAACTGTAGCAAGAAAATCCTTGCATTTTATGTTAATTCAAAGTGCCTCCAGTGAGGATAATTTAAATAACGTCACTGTGACCAGTAAGATTAAAAGCAGATGAATTAGAGCATCTATAAATAGAAGAACATTCCTTCTTTCTGCATTTTTTTCCTTTCAGCTTCTGTGAAGTTTTAGACTGGCTTTATTTCCTTTGCATGCTTCATTACAAGATCTTCCAGCCCTTTTGACAGCTATTCCTTCAGACAAATCTTTTCCTTATGGGACTCATGCTTGCCTTTACAAGGCAAGTTCTCTGTGTCTTTTATTCATATCCTCTTTTTAAATGGGCACAGTTTCCATAGTCTATAAAATACACTAACTATATAACGTGACAAAACAAGGGTAGAATTCTGTGGTCACACTAGTCTATTTTGTAGTGAATATGCTATTTAGGTAGACAAAGTCCACTGAAAAATACTGGCTTTATTTTAGTTAGTAATGTAGAACTGTAGTGATTCAGGCCTGTATGCCTCTTTTGCAGATTAGGAATGGGTTTTTATTTTTGCTGCTCTGGTTTGAGTTGGGTGTGTAACTCACTTCCAACCACACAGGCTTCCTCAAGGACAACCTCAGTTCTGTGAAAAAGTACAAAGGGCAATTTGTTTTTTCTTATGTCTCTGATGACAGGTCCAATTTTCCAGAATGTTAACATAACAGTATTATAGGAGAACTAAAAAATACAGAAAAGATTTGGGGCTGGACAATTGTTTAAAGGGAGACATTATACAGAGGGAACTCTAAGGACACATACGTTCCTCATTGTACTGAGTTTGTTCCTGCATTATTTCTGCATAGCTTGTCAGAAGAACTGTTTTCTATAGTTAAAGAAACCAAATCAGCATTCCAACTTGACCTCAACAGAGAAATTCTGTTGGTTACAGAAGCAGTTGAACACTCTGCCCTGGTCTAGCTCAAGGATGTCAGTAGTTTCTTCACTATCACTGCAGCAACTCATCTAGTTCAGGTTATAAACACAAGCCAGTGTTCCACTGGATGAGGTCAGAGATCTGGGAATCTTACAGGACTGAATGCTGTAGAATAGCCCAAAAGCCATTACAGAAAGATGACACTGATTTCAGTACTTTTGGCATGCCATGCCTTTGAATAGTTGAGAGCAAACCACCTGTTTAAGCTGTTGCACATCTTCAGAGCAGCTTCTGTTCTGGCCTCTGTACAAGTCATTTGCTGTTATTTGATGTTTCAGTTCATCTACTTTATTAACAGCTTTGCTTTGGGATTTCAACATTGTTTCCGTATCTCCTGTGGTATCAAAATTTACACAGCACAAATAACTTGCAGACTTTCCAATGTGAGTGACTACTGACAAATACTTCAGAATGACATTAACAACTATCTTACCTGCTTTTTGCAGGATTTCCTTCTCTTGAAGTAGACCTCTTTCTTTAACTACACTTAGATCTTCCTCCAGTTGTTCCACTATACCTTCTGATTCCAGAATTTCTTGTTGTGTTTCCTTAAGCTACACTTCCAAATCCTAAAATATCCATGACATTACATCTATTTTTATTTTTATTTTTATACTTCTATTTCTTTTTTTGTCCTCTGAACTAAATGGTCATTTTCTCTCTCAATGTAGTTCCACAATATAAATCTTTCACCTATAGAGCTGGTTCAAATGCATTTTTTGTCTTCCATACCCTTAAATTGTCTCTGCTGCCAGAATGTCTGTAATGTGAAGCCATTCCCTCAGATGTAGTAGGCATCATTGTAAAGTGAACACTCATCAAGAATTACGTCAGACATCTTTCAAGTTATTATCCTAAACTTGGAACAGGATATACTTCCATTAATTTCATGACAACTCATGCCAAAAGTTAATGAATATTAGTTGTTAGGGGTTTTTTTCAGTTGCTGAAGTACAATAGTCTGTAACGTAACAAAGATGCCTAAAACCAGAAATATCAGATCCTACAGACTTGTCTGGGAATTGTCTGTCCATAAATAAAGGCAAAAAATTGAACCATATTTAATGTTTTATTTCTGCAGGTTCTAGTCTCAGTTTCTACATGCCCAATATAATAATGCAATATCCACTCAGACAAAATTGTCATTTGTTCCTGTATGAACATTGAGTAAAACCTTATGCATTAAAACAAACTTGTGTTTAGCACTCTTTATAGTTGAAAACTTAAACTCGTTTCTTTTACCTCCAGCATATGCCAAAATTCTTCCAAAACTAGACAGAACAGATCAGGCTTAATGACTTGTCATCCTTTGTATTCTCTCTTCCACAGTAACAATAATAATAAAATGCACTAATGTGATGCCTTTCATCTAAAGGCCTCAAACCTCTTGGCATACACTGAGAATAAAACAGAAAATTCACCTTGCTTAAACATGAGTCTTTTTTTCTTTTAAGCCTTATAACAGCTTTTCTTGCTAGTCTATACTAATGATCAGACATATAAGTGATTAAAGAAATGTTTCTGTTTCCCAGTCTGCCCCTTGCTCACAGGAGCATGAAAAATCTATTAATCTATTTAATGGTGGCATCAGAAACAGCCAATTCAGGAAGGAGAAACTTTATACATTCAAGGCAATATGCTCCGGTGGTATGTAAATCAGATTCATTCCAAAGACTTAGGGGATCTGAATAGTGCAAGTTAAGCATATGTCCATCCCTCAGAAAGTATTTCAGTTTTATTCAGCTGATACTGAAGTTAGAAATTAAATTGCTAATGATAACACCTTCTTATTTTCAGTTCCTATCATGTTTTACATTATTCATTCCTAAAAGACTGCATTTCTTATATGGTAAATAGGAAGAATAAATCATGTGCATAAATTTTCATGTCTCCATTTCTGCTGAATGTTACTTCAAGTACCCCCAAGAAATGAGGATTTTACTTTCCCTCTTTCCATCTGTCACTTCTAACTTCTACAGAGCCCAGACACTTTTCCTTGTTGAAACAGATATGATATCCCTGACTCAATTTAGAACTGGCTTATCTGCATCTCTGCCATTCATTATAACCTCTGCACTTTCCTGCAGAAGTTAGAGGTTGTTCTGCTGCAGAGCTACACATTAAAAGAATGGAGTCTAAATAATATTGAGGAAGGTGTATTCAATTCACCCTCTGATCTTGTGAAACAAAAGGGCAGTGACTGAACTGAAGGCTGAACTTTCTCAAAGAACATCCTCAAAGAAGAGGCACAAAACTCTGCATCATCAGCAAAATGATACTGACAGCCAAGATGCAAGGGCAGATGGTGAAAAGAATCAGAGTTGTCTTGGAAGAACACAGCTGACTGGGGTGACCACACTTCGTACAAGGTTCTGGGGTTCTCTGACTCTAAAGCAAATAAATATTTCCCATCAAGAAAGAGTTATTCTGGAATACTCCAAGTCTAGACCTTCAAGGTGTTTTCTTATATAATATGCAAGATTGCTGTCATAGGGCTGGGGACAGGTCTGCTAGGTAAGTTTATGTGATGGGAAGGACCAATAGTATTAGAACGAAGTGGAACTGTTGAGCACAGAGCATGGCTGGGTGCTTCAGCTTCAGTGCAGTTCATCAGTGTCTCTCCCACATCCTGACCTTATGTACCAAATGCAGCTGGTTGGCAGATTGCCCATGATGTGCCAGCAATGCAATTAAGCAGAAAGGGGCTGCAGAGCTGTGCTGCAAATGTCTGAGATATACACCAGTGAGGGTAGACAGGCAAAGTGCAAGATTTCCTGATGGTGAAAGTCTCATGGCTCTGTGCACAGAACTTCACAGGTTTAAAGGACACTTTATTAAACATCACTTGGAACAAGCCACTATTGCAAGAGTCATAAAATACAACACACTTGATTCCTAACCTGCCAGCTCAGGTTTCTTACCCAACCTTGTTCATATTCATGTACTAAGCTGTTGGCAGCCACAAGGGAAAAGAAGAATGTACTCTGTAAATACTCATTGCTAGCATGAGTGCCTGCTTGGTGCTCTCTTCACATTTCTAGGCAGGAAAGGTAAAGCTCTGTTCAGCCAACACATGAATTTGTATTTTAACTTACTCCTCCCTCAAGGAACACAAAGTCTAGTGTTCAAAGAGTTCTAATGAGTTACTAATAATCCCAACTCTTTTTTTAAAACTCTCAGCACTATCATCCTCCTAAGCCTCTAAAACTGCTTTAGTGATTACAATGCATTTGACTCAATATATTTAAAAGACCTCCTCCTCCCATAAATTTTTAAAAATGGATAATTTGCACTTTTATAGAAAGAGATAAAGATCAAGATAAAGATCATAGTCTTATACCCTACCTGTATTCTCTCCTTCAGCTTCTGGGAATGCTTCTTCCTCTCATTTATCTTCTGGTTTTTCTCCTCTAGGTCTGCCTCCAGCTTCTTTACCTGCTGCAGCAAAAAGCCTTTCTCAGCCTCTGAGCTCTTCCTTTGCTCCGTTTCTCTTTGTTGGCAATTCTTCGTTTCTATCATAGATTGCTGCGTGTCCTTTTTCAAAGTCTCTTTTTCTTTCTCACAAGAGGCTTGCAGTTTGCTTGTTTTCTGAGTATATTCTTCACTTGCTCTCTGGTTCTCACTCTTCAGGTTTTTCATCTCATTTATTAAAGGTTGTCCTTCCACACTGTATTTTTCATCTAAAATAACTTTTTCATCTATATTTTCTGTTCCGGATGCTGTGCATTCATTTACCAGCCCATCAGATTTCTGATTTAAATATAGAAGTTTGTTTTCAAAGTCTGCATTGGTACCTACTGTGTCCACAGAAAGTACTGTCTTCATTTGTTTAATTTCTGTTCTTGGCTCCCTCTCTTCCACCTGCTTCTTGTACAACATTAATTCTGCCAAGGCTTCTTCCTTTAGTCTCTTGTGCTGTTCTACTGCAATTTCAAGGGCCTGAATATGTTTTTTTAGCAACTGCTCTTCTTCAACTTTGCTTTTACACTGGAGAATTGTTTCCCTTGTCTCAGCAAGAATGTGCTGAATTTCTTCTTCATGAGCCTCTCTCAGAGCCTGTATACTAGCTTCATGTTCATCATTCTTAGTGTTCAGGGCATATATCACCTATTGAGAATGAGAAAAATAATAGGAAATTAAAGTATCTGGTAAATGGAAGCCATGAATTCAGTTACTATATTTATCAAGTTGTTAAATTCCAAGTTGTCAAACTGCTCCAGTTTAGTGTTTTGCTGTTGTTTCTTTGTGTTGTTTGTTTCTTTTCACTAGGAACAGACTGGACAATTATAAATTGCTAAATCTTCTGAGAAGTGTTCAGACAATGTGTTGGGATATTTTCCCCTTACTTTCAGTAACAGCTATAAATCATAGAAATCAAGTTTTGGAGGACTTGAGTGAGCCTCTGATGACAATAAGCATTGTTTCAAACAATTTATTTAAACCCTTTGATGCTTAATATTCTTCTTGAAAATGCAAAATAATTCTCATTACTATAACACAAAATATTAGCCCAAGCAGGCTTCATCTGTTAGCCATGACACACACCAAAGTCTCCTCACAGAAGATGTTGTACAAACATGCTATTGCTTTGGAAAGAAAAAGCTATTAGAAGCTCAAAGTAGACTGAAGAGTTCAGAGTTAAACCTTGTAAATGTGCATGTTAAGCTTAAAAGACAGTTTCATATAATTGCAAAACATAGTAACTGCTCTGAAAAAAAACACAGCTTGTCTTTCCAGGCCCTATTAGTACACAGAAGCTAATCCAGTTGCTACTGAACATAGTTAGACTCATAGAATCATAGAATAGTTAGAGTTGGAAAGGACCTTAAGATCATCAAGTTCCAACCCCCCTGCCATGGGCAGGG
>JANHGB010067562.1:0-18010 GCA_026283785.1 Coracopsis vasa
TCCTCTCCTCTCCTCTCCTCTCCTCTCCTCTCCTCTCCTCTCCTCTCCTCTCCTCTCCTCTCCTCTCCTCTCCTCTCATCTCCTCTCCTCTTCTCCTTTAGTTGTTGTGGGTTTTTTGTTTTTTTCCTCTTAATACATAAAGTTTTGGTTAGATGTCAGCATTGTTTGTATCACCCACACAATCAAGTTACAACCTGTGTCCAAGGTTTCTGGCCAAAATGAGGTAGACTAACATTAGCCTTCCAATGAGTGTGCAGAAGTCTACGTGTCGTTCCCTCTGCCCCTGAAAATTCAGGACTTTCTTGATGCCCAGAGCCAGCAAGTTGATAATCACTCATCAAGAGAGTTCATGGCCCCAGTCCTTTTTCCTGTAGCTGCCTGCTGTCAGACTGGATGTTTGTGCCCACACAGCACCATGTAGTCTTCACTGGGACTCTGCAGGGAGGAAAATATACCTCTGAGCAAAAACTATTATAAATGGCACTAATTCTCATCTATGATTTATGTATACCCTCAGGATATACTCATGGAGATGAGGCTGCAAAACTGGAATTTGAAGTCATGTGCAGTTCAGGGGAGGATCTGTATTTCTGTTCATTTCTGTAAAGCATCCAGGATACTCCCATACCACACAGATGTTTTATTACTGTATATTAATGTGCATTATTGAAATACCACCTGAAGGCCAGGAACAATTTAAGCTGTATTGTGCTAGGCATGAATAGAAAAAAACCCAGTAAGCAGCAGTCATGGCCCCCAAAGGGCTGTTTTCTGGAATACAACTCATACTGAAGAGATGAGCAGAAGTAGGAGTGACTGAGGGGAAGGAGAAGCAGATAACTACAAGGAGGTAAATGCAAGCACAAAAAAAGACTAATATCAGGTGTAGAATAATTCCAGTTAAAGACAGAATTTTTTCTATAACAAATATGTTATCTTGATGAGCTGCTCTCTCCACTAAAAGAAGTATGGTGGAGTAACGATACATGTTGTGATTCTGTATGCGTGGCAATGCTTCTGATTTCTTCCAAATGCAGTTGAGACAAAGAACTTCCAGCTACTTTAGGACCAGATAAAAGTGTCACCAGGAAGCTTAATTTTTTAAGATGTTTTACAAATATACATGATTTAAGTTGGAGACCAATGCATTTATTAAATACTAAGTTGCTCTGTGCCCCCCTTTTCACCCATATCTTTTCCACTTCTTTCCATTTCTGGTTGCATAAACATATTAATTATGTATTTGTAATGAATAAAGTATAAGTTGTTATTGCAGTTACTTCTTTCTCAAGCCTTTATATTACTGGTTGTGTCACATTTATGGGCAAATCCTGCACACCTGACTCATAAAAGCAGATCCATTAAGTGTACAGGAGGTATCTTTTAATTAAAAATTTTTCATATAATACTGACAAAGCAAACAATGACATTCAGCTTGTCTGTCAATATTCACCCAATTTTAGAAGTACCCATGAAAACACGTTTTGTTTTCTTTTACTGTCCTCCCTGTTTGAAATGCTGAAGAAAGAACCATAAAGTACTCAGTAGTGGGGCTTTAAATCCTGCATCACTATTAGAATATCATAGTCTGCATTCTTTTGTACAAGGTTTCAAGGTTGCTGTCTGCAACCCAAGGGAAACAATCTACTGCAGAAAAACAGACCTTATTTTAAATGGTCATGTAAAGTTAGAATAAAAGACCATTTATTTTATGCATAAATGCACCTAGATTTGCATTGTCTGCATTTTTAAAACATGTTTGAAACATCTGGAATTCTTGATTTCTTGTTTTGAAGAACTACAGAAAGTCAATTGTTCTGTTTCTTATTTTATTGAAAGGGGGTTCAGGATATTTGATCTGTACCAAAATCTTCCTTTACTGAAAATTGTAGGTAGTCATTGAAAGACATTGTAATTCATGTAGCTGTATAAAGCATACTGCTTTCATAGGCTGCCTATTTATCACAGCCACCATGCAACAGAAGAACTTTTGTCAAGCAGGGGATAAGAAAGTATAACGGAATAGGAAGCAACCATTTTGAGGTGGTTTTTTTGGGAAGTAAAATTAAAATGTCTTGGTGTGTGAAAGGTTCAGGATCATATATGTGTCTATGTATGTTTGTGCATGTATATAAATTTATGTATATGTTTTGCAGGCAGCATTATAGCAATATCAGTTCTAATTTCCTATGTATTATGCACCAGATTTTTTCCTGCATAGATTTTTGTTAATGTAGATTATTATTTAAACTTTTTCTCAGTATTTTGCTGTATGCTAGGGACATCTATTTTAAATACTCTACTATTTATTTACCAGTTGCTTAATAGGTTTGACCAGGTCTAAGGCCCCTTTACAAGGGAATTTTATATTTTGATTCAAGAGGGAAGTTCTTACTATGGTAGCATGGGTTTCTTTCTCTGAGGCAGCAGGTGCTGTGCTCAGAGCATTCACTGAACTGGCAGTAGTTGATTAAGGTTGTGATTAGGTATATGTCAGAATGATAATTTGCAGAATTTAGTTGATTATTTCTTTCCCCTCAACGCATTTTAGATAAGAGACCTTTTTCTCAGTGGTGATGCTCTCTGTTTTAACTGCTAGCATTTTTGTCTTCCCTTCTGAAGAATAGTTATGACTGTCCTGTCCTGTGTCATCTCTTAGTAAATCTATTTCTTGGTGTCGCTATCAGTTGCTGAATTATTTCTTGATCAGGCAAATCAGCATTATGAAGGATGACATTTTATCTTAGTTTACCAAGAGCAAACAAGGGAACACCTCATAACCTTAAATGACAGTACAGTTAACCTTAATACACAAAGATAAATAGACATAACCTCCTTTCACAGAAAGCAGATTAATAAGCACACATCTCTGACCTGAGATTAGTCCTTACGTTTCATCATAAAATCAGAACTGAAATGAAGGAAATGGCCTAAGAGACTAAATATACTGAAATATTCCTTTGGTGAGCCTGCAGTACCTACTTTTTATTGAAGTAAATAAAGTTACTAAATTATTTGAAGTATTCATGCAATTTGGGAGTTTTAAACTAGCCCATGCAGGGCCATGATTTCTGCTAACACTGCTTGCTCTCTAAGGCATAGGTCTTTATACTGAAATGTGCTGTTATCGAAGAGTTCACTTGTTCTGGGTTTCTCATAGTTATCTGTGAAGCACATATGCATCTTTCCAAGGTTGAAAGTTTTATTAACGCTTGGAAATAGGGTACCCATTCAGCTAGAGCATCATTCTGATCCTCAGTATAGTATCTAACATTCACTTTGCTGTTTAGATCAGTTTGATTTTACTTGACTGGAGTTTGAAAGTACTAGGGGAGTTTTGTCACTGCCCTATTTCAAGGAAATCTTATTAAACACTTTCAGTCATGCTGCATAGTTTCCTGCTGTGTATTGTTGCTGAAGAAATTCCAGCCTGATATTTTCATTCATGATTGCTGAAAGTTGGACTGGTACAACTTACAGACATTGAACCAAGAGGGGTTATATGAAGACTTCTCATAATGTGAACTACATTGTAAGAGAAAAGTTGTACCATGGTCATATTCTGTCTCCATTAAAGATTATACTACATGAAAGCAGCATCTAAAGCAGTTACTTGCAGAGAATAGTATCCTTAAGAAAGCACTGTAGGATTTCTAGCTATCTCTTAATATGTTGGAAACTTGCAACATTATAGGAAATCAAACTCTTGATGGATTCTCTTAAATTATGTTGGGGTTTTTTTTAATGCATGTTAACAAAGGATAACCAAGATACACCAGCACCATGAGAGCATCTGCTTCTATGAATGCTGTGTGTATTTCCATGGATCAGTGTCTTCCCCTTTTCCTGTTCAAAGACTATTTGCTCTAAAAAAAAAAAAAGAATTCCAAACCTTCTTGTACAGAATTGCATGAGAAAATAAAGTTTAGGGTAAACTTTGAGTTTTCGTTTGCTGTTGATATTTTTCTGGTTTCTTTGTGTTCTTGTTTGCTCATGTGGGAATCCATGTTACCTTTTGGGGGGATGTTTTGTGAACCCCCTGCTGGTGTGGTGTGAAACTGGCCCAAAAACTGTTATTTGAGGATACACTGCCAGGTGTCATGGTTTGGGAGTCCATGAGCTAAGCTATTACCTAATGAGTCATATCTCATTAAATGCTTGTTCCTCTAAAGTTAGAGGATCATACCCCTCAAAATCTGAAAATATAGTTCAAAATTAGATGTCTGAAGTTACTTCAGATAGCTAACTTGCTCTCCTACTGTGTAGGAGTTTACATAAAGGATCTGGATTTTGCTTCTAGTTATGTATTTGCAGACTCCTGACTCATTGCTCATATTGATTTATGACATGAGTTGGTTGTTGAAATATATTTCAAATCCCATTATATTTGCAACATATTCTAAATATAGAGCTTAATGTGGTATTTCATAGTGATTCAGAAAAAATACAAGTGACTCAGAATTAGGGAGAAGTGTCTAATGTATTTTTACTGCTGAAGGCATTTCTGCCATAAGGAGATACTGGGAAAGGATGAGAATATTGCATCAGAAGAATACAAATTAAGTCAGAGGAAGAAAACGGAGTGTGGCAATGAAGAGTATTGATACTGTGGATTGGATGGAAGATAAGAAGCCTGGTAGAACAGATACATGCTAGTGTTGGCATCCTCCAACATGCTGTTCAGAGAAATATAAACCACAGCCTCAGAGATTTTAGTGAAAAAATAATTTAGAGAGCAGTACTTATGGAGGAACATTGAAAGGGAAAAGGATTAAAGATTTCTTTGTGGAGACAGATATAACTCATTTGATATAAATTCTTGCTGATTTTAAAGTTAATATAGTATGTATTAAGAACTTGTTTGATGTAAATTAGGTTCTGGATCTTTACTTAGCATTTGAAGTATTGCATAAACTGCAGCAATACTTTTAAATACTTTATCATATAAGTACGGAAAGTTTTCTCACTTTTCATTTCCTCTTGATAAATTATTTGCTTAACTTGTTGAAGCAGGACTTCTATATTGAAATCTAGTGGAAGCCTCCATGAATGATGTATAAGGCCTCACTTAATTGGTCTTTTGGTCTTTCCATTGTCTACTGAATTCACTTCGCTTCCTGACTGAGTTTAATGAACTTGCTGTCTGTAGGGAACATTGATATTAATGCTGAAGTAGTGCCCAAAGGCCCTGGGCAGAACTAGTGCAAGATGCTGTGCAAACACACAGATACACTCATAAGGCCCGTTTTCATTTTACCAAAGTCATTACTTTAGTTTCACATATGCAGCAACTTCAGCTAAAAACTTATTTCTTTGAAACCACATTGTGGTAGTGTAATTACTGCTCTACAGCAACAAGGGCAGTCCCTTGAACCCTGCAGAGTAGGATCCAAGGAACTGAATAACTGGGAACATTAAAAACATTATGTCAGGTCTGTCCATGTCCTCAAGTGCGAACTGTGCAGGAACAAGGGCAACAATTCCTTCTGTATTGGCCTCAACAGGTCAGCTTTCTTGAGTGGGTGTTGTTGGTTTAGTTTTTCTGCATCATCTGGTTCACTCCTGTATGACTGCATGGATCACAATGAAGTATGATGAAGGGGACAGGAAAGATATCCTCCTAATATTAAGCAAATATTTAAGGACTTACTAGAGCTGTCATTCTCCAATTTAATAATAGTGTGGAGCACAGAAGTGCTGGAAAGGATTCCTCAACTACTTTAATGAGAGAAGACCAGTTTTACACAGCAATGGACCCAGACCTCACACCAGCTGAACATGCCTGATACAGCCTTTCGGGACCCCACCACCTCACATGGTAGAACAGTGCTGGGACACTTGCAGACCTCACAGTCAGATGGTTATTGCAGAGGCCAGTGTGGAACTGGACAGCTGCTGTGGTGCCAGAAAATGATGCTGATACTCTGTCTGTAGTTCTCTAGATGTATGATTGGTAAGCAAAAGAGCTTGCAGGCTCTTATTAAGAAAAAGCAAAGATGAAATTGATGTGCAGGCAGAATTAATTTTCATTAATTAAATTATTTTTAAAAAAAATAATTAATTTTAATACAATTGTTTCTACTAGGAGATATGACTGCTACAGTCAGTCATTGTGATCACCTCTACAGCACAGCTGCAGAAAAAGAAGTACTCTGCCAAGATTAATGGATGGAAATTGGACTGTCAGTGTTCCTGTTTCCAATTTTATCACTGATTTTTAGAGTACCCTTGGTAATGTCATTTATTCACACTGGACCTTCTTTCACTTTTTCCTCTAAAAGAATCTCTGTAGAGTAGTTTTAGTTCACAGGGGTAATGTAGGTTAAGCTTTGCCAAGTATTGTAAAGTGTTTTGAAATTACTGGATGAAAACAGGTTATGAGTGCAGGGTATTGTTAAATTATTTCACTGCCGAATGATTCATCCCGAGAAGTTAAAAACAGGGTGCCAGCGGGTTTTGTTTTTCAGTTGTGTCATGACTCTAGAATTGCATTATCACAGTTGCATGGTCAACTCAAAGGCTATGTTGCCCTGCTATAAGAAAGACTACATAGACTTAATAAGCATCCTGCTGCTCTGACAATCTGCAGGCATTTGAGTGGTTTGTATCTGGGGCAGATGTTCACAATAGAATTTTCAGTTGATCGAGGGGAATTGATATTACATAAAACAGTTCTCCATGCTGTTGTGAGGGAAACCCTGCAATTCTTCAAACTCTGTTCTTACACATATACAATGCACTTTGTGATTTTTGTAACTGCAGCTGGAAGCTTTGCAGAGGCACACCTTACGTGTGTTTCTGCTTTCCTGAGCACACCTTATGTGTGTTTCTGCTTTCCTGCCTCAAATGAGTTTGATGAAATGCTCCCAGTTCACCTCTCAGTCAGATTTATTTCCTCATTCAGGCTGAGCAGTTTCAGTGTGCTCCACAGTCAGACATATTGAACAATGCTGGTAAATTTATATCCACTTCATTTTTGTTCATGTGTTTTGGGTTGTTTCTTCTTTTTGTTTTGTTGAAGTAGATGAGAAGAGGGCAATAGGAAAACCAAAGAGGAAAATGTCTGTGTGACTTCCCACAACTTTTTCTGTTCATTTGTTTTTGTTTGTCTGAGGTCAGACTATGACATTTAAGCCTTTTTTGGTTTGGAGAGGAATATTGAAACCCATCAAAGAGTGTTTTCTCACCTAACATCAGCACAGGTTGCATGTGGCAGGAGGAGAGATCAGTTCCACATTTCTCTGCCCCTGCCTTGTCCATCTGACTATGACATCTGAGTCCCCAGATTCACAAAGTCTTGGTGTCACCCACATGTTAGAGTTTACCATGCCTACAAAGTCTTAAGGGAAGCCAAAAAAGAAGCACTATGTGCTGGGATCTGCATGAGATACAGCCTGTGAGAAACTGGGCTGCTGGTGCTCCACAGAGGAGTCTGCCCCCTCACAGAAATGTCTTGCCAGTGAGTTTTGCTCAGAGCTACCCTTTTCATTTGCACAGAGGCAGCGTGGCTCTCCTGGGAACTGTTTATTGATGCTTTCTGTCTTTCAGCTTCTGTCTTTTATTCGGTAGACCTTTTTCTCGGTTCTACACCTCAGGTGAAGTATATCCCAAATACTGTTTTAGAACCTCCTGCTCGCAGGAAGTAGGATATTTAGAGTTAAGCCCTGATGCCTTCTGAGATGCTGGAGCCCATGAGCCTCCTATGAGCTTTGTGTCTGACCTTTGCAGCTCACTTTCTGAACAGGTTTTCAGAAGATGTGATTTTCTGTACTTTCTGGTTTCAGTAGCAGCTCTCATTGCTGACTATACGTGATGAGGCCTAAAATCTCATTTCCTTTGCTCTCCATTTTGTCATTCCTGAATGGTGGCAGGTCAGGAGGTGCTTTGGTTCTGTATAGAATAACATCCGTAATGTGAACTCAATTATTTGATGCGGTAGGGCATGAAGAAAGACAGGGACTTCATACATCTCTGCAAAGTGGCCTGGGAGGAGACGGAAACTGGTAGCTCTATTAACTTGACAGTGAGCCTTGGTGAATCAGGTTGATTCAGCCAGGGAGCACTAGCCCTTCAGGCATGGAGGCTCCTGTATGAGACTTCTGAGATGGATTGTGATAGGAGAGAGGAAAGCAGACCAAAATTATAGACTTGTCTAAGTATGAAACAAGGTAAGAGCATCTCAGCATGGTGCAGCCTGATTCCATGTCAAGAGCTGCAGCCTTCTCAAGGTATTACCTTGCATTTTTGCAAAGCAATTATACTTTGAGTTTTCCATAATCTTTCCCAGATCCAAATTTTGCCATAAATCTGCAGGCTCGCTTGTTATTCTGATGTCTCTATAAGATCCCCAGGCTCATGAAGGCAGTTCCCAGGCAATATCCCCGGGGTTGCCTGGGGCGCGTCCATTATCTCCGTGGTGTGAGATATTTTGTGTGCATGGGGTTGCTTGACTGGAAGGACTGTAATGCCAAGATACAACCGGAGAGCCCTCCAGCTATCTGAGCTTCTCTGATCATTTGGCAGATCCTGTCCTCACAGTGCAGTACAGCTCGTCAACAGCTGAAGGACTTATTAGCAGCTGGGAGAAGGAGTGTTAGAGAGGCTGCAGAACTGCATAAATCTGACTGCCTGGAAGCATGGGGTGGGATACAAAAGTGCAGTCTCACACTGAATGTACTGAGCAGGTCTGATAACCCTTTTGACTACAGTGAAAAAGCAGAAGTCTGGGTGGGTGGAACATCTTGCAGCTTTATGGGAGTTTTGAATGGCTTGCTGGAGATCTGGTATGCCTCTCTGGAGCCTCACCAGGTATCTCATGCAAAAGCCTATTTCTAAGACAAGTAAGAGGTGTGTGGTGAACTAAAAACATGTTAGTGTAACCTTGATATGTCTATGTAAGAGTTAGCTTTTGCATCTGGCAAATAAAATACTGTGTAAACTTTCTGTGACCAAAAGATGACAGTAACACAAAATGAATTGTAATTAATCTTAGTTGACTGCTAATTACCTGTAAAATCTGATTAAAGGGAAAACTAAATTTGCCTGCAGTAATTAGTGTTTCAATATGAAGTCTGTGTCCATGTAAATATGTCTAGTTCTCTGTGCTAATTTATCACTACTGTTATTTATGAGCTTTTATTTCTTTCTGCAAAGGTTACACAGAATGAAGGACAAAATTAGAATAATGAATCTTTGTTTATTAGCACAGCAACCAAACAAATATTGTGTAGACATTTTATAAACTCCAACACTGTGATACTGTCAGAGAAACACAGTGTTTCAAACATATTAGCATAGAAATAGGTTCATTTCCTATTACTTCAAATGGTTCTGCTTGCACTGGTTTGTCATTCAGCTGTCAGTAGGAAGGCAACAAACATTCAGTGTGAATTGACCTCCGAGAAACGACTGGCGATTCTGCTATTCATTGACAAATAGATTTTGAAATATTCACATAATGAAATCCCCAGAGCAAAGGTACTTTAATAGCTGCTGGGGTTTTGTAAAGCAACATAAAATCACAGCTGGACATCCAGAGTGAATTTTCAGTAGGGATAGCAGACAAGTATATACCCACTTACTAATGTGATTGAAAGGAGTAGGACATGTAATTCTCCAGTATGACAGGTAGTAAGTCTTTTCTCTGTCTTTTCAGCACAAATTCTTTAACTACCTTGTCTTCCATCAAATTTCCCTAAGAATATTCCTATATCAGGAAAACTTTGTAGGTGTCACGTTCAACAGAAAAAAGAACAATCTATAAAGTATTCTTCATAGAAAACTCATCAAGCCTACGCTCTTACTGCTACACAACAAGCTATTATTCAAAACACACCCCATGCTCATAATGTAGTTAGACTTTGCTGCATCTGCACTGAGAGGAAAATGTACATAGCCCATCTCAGCCATCTCAGTACAACTTTTCGTGCAGCAAGATACTTTCCTATGGAAATAATTACCTCTTTGAAGAAACTACCTGAACAGCACACTTGAGCACACTACTAGAAAATGTCTAGCAGGGGGTTTATGCTACTATCCTGTACAGGATACAGAAAATCACTCCATGATTACTTCCTGCATTGAATAAGTAACATATGCTTATCCTCTCCTTTCTATCCTTTTTTTTAGCAATTCTCCCAAACCTCACCCAACTGATTATCAGAAGCTTTGTAGAATCAGGTTATGTGTAACAATAAATACAGAAGCTGCCAAAATACCTCCAAAGCCACCACAAAAAAATGTTCTTGACAACCAAATCACCAGTGAGCTCTACACATGAAAACCTTAGAGTGTGATGTACTTTCTCTAATGTACCCAATATCCTCCTGGAGTTCTTTGAGTGAAACAGTGACTTTGCACCAAAATACTTCTGCACTGATAACTGGAAAAAGACAGAAAAGCCAGTACTCATAGAAGAATATTTCTTGTGAACGACTACTTTATCACTGACTTGCTGAGCCTGGTTCTCAAAGGAGATGTACAAAATACCTTTGAGGATTTTGATTTGTGATAAAATACATAACTTTGCGGGATATTAGAAATACAGACAAAACAGATTCATTTTTATTTTGAATTACTATCTTTTTTCTAAGCCTTCCTTCTTGATAAGCTCTTTCTGTTACGCCTTCCGTCCAACCGATAAGGGAATGAGCCTTATCACCTCTTCCCTTGGTTACCCTTCGTGACACTCTTCTCTAAAGTTGTTTAGCTAATTAGCATAACTAAACGAAGCTCAGAACAGTGTGTCCCACTTTGTACTGATATTGAAGTTTGTTGCCTCTATTTCAGCCAGAACTATCAGTTGCTCTATAAAAGATGTTCAGATCTTCAAATCTTGCCAGTTTTTCATGGATAAAACATGATATTTAAATGTTTACAACGAGGCTACTGGCAGCTCTCTCTTGAAATTGCCCTCCCATGAGAACAAGGGAACAAAGATTGAGGTGGGTTTTGTCATTCAAATAGGAACCGGAAGGATATCAAAGCAACTTGCTGGATGTGATCCCTTGTCTCTATGTATCCTTGGAGTAAGGGTGAATGGATGTTCTCTTAGAAGATATATACCATCATGATCTGCTTATACAAAGTTAAATAAGAAAACTGTAAAAGTTTGCATCAAGATATCCAAATAAATGCAGTTCCGAATTAGGCCCTTAACACTGTCCTAATGTGCCCAAAGATTATAGTATTAATGGTTAATTACTAAATGATCTCATGACACAAGCTATTACACCATCTGTGTATGTCTCTTTGAAAATTTGTGCCTCATAAATCAAGGTGGAACAGAATTTGTTCCTGTACAGAGAAATTGATAAAACATTTATGTAATTTAAGCTTGATGACAGCCTTTATTATTTCTATGCAATTTAATAATTTTTAAGGTCTAATCATTTGTTATAGAGAGCAAAATTCAATCAGAAATACAAATAGACAGTATATACCAGAAAAACGCAACAAAAATAGTTTGGCAATTTCTGTGGCCTGTACTAATCTATATTCCACTGTTGTAAATTTAACTGGTCAATCCACAGTGACCAGAGGTTCACCTGATGACTATTCGGTGGTTTGTCTAGTTCTTAACTAGACCAATGTCCTCAAGAAAACTTCACGTCTCTGAATCAACTATGCTGTTTATCACCCTAGGAAATGTTTCACCAGAGGTGCCAGAGATCAGGACTATGAAGGCTGAGCTGCTCAGCCAGTCTGGGCATGAAAGGACATTTCCATGTTCAGGGCTTAATCCTAACTAGATGTGTGAGCATGTACATAGTGAAGTCCTTAAGATTTTTTGTCCATTAATGTTAATTTAGCCAAAAGGAATGGATACTAGCTTACAAACAAATTACCTGACTACTGGATTCTGTAACAAAATTGAAACTGAATTTGAAGATGGTCAGGCTGTGCATCTGTGGACTTTGTTATTCTATTCCTGTTACCTTTGTTCTTTCTTCCTTTCTTTTCCATATTCAGTCATTTCATGCAGTTCAAATAAAACTCTACTTGTCTTTAAGCTGGGGTCATGCATCAGTTGCAATGTCTGAAACTGTGAAAGCAGTTTTGACTAGAGCCTTTTGCAATAGAAATAATGATGCAGTGGGAACCTGTCTGGCATGTACAAAACATTGCAAGGGTATTGTAACGTATCCTTTGTGGAAGATTTTCAGGCCATAGTATTTGTTCTCATTTTGGGATGAGAAGGCATCTCTCATTCATTTTATTGTGAGGAACAGGAAGTGAACTCAACATTCTTTAAAGGATGAGTTTTTTTTCCCAGCTATATTTCTCTGAAGCATTTTCTTTTGATCAGTTTTAAAATTCACCCATTTGGTTGTATTTCTCAGGAACTGTTGGGTCAGTTGCTCATATTCAGCAGATGGAAGCCCAAATGGTTTTGGTCATTAGGTACCAAAGAAACTCTTTTGTTTACTCTTCCCTAACACTTCCTTACAGAAAGTTATAAAATTGCATCTCTGCTTTCTCTGCTATATAGATAATATTTGGCGTAATTCTGAGGGGCTGAAATACTGATGCTTCCTTCGGCAGTTCAGCTCAACAGAAAAGTTTACAGAAGGTTTTGCCTATTTAGAGGGCAGGGAGTGTGCTTATATTTCATTCCTGCAGTGCAACTCAGTTTCTCTCTAGAAATCCGTGAAGACGCGTATGTGAATCAATGATCCCATGCTTGTCCCAGTGCTGCTAGTACAAGCTAGATTCTCTGTAAATAGGACTGGAGTCATACAATAGTATCTTACTACTTTGGCAAGTTTCAACTACTAGGAATTGTTTGTCAGTGATTACTCTTGTAAATACAATGAAATTTGTGTAGCAGATCCAGACTTCTTCCAGCTAGAATTGTTTAGAAACCTGAAACCATGAAAAAGCATAAAAAATCCATTACTTGCATAACACCTTTTTCTTGCTTGGTGTTGCAAGAGCTTTTAATCTTTTTGTCCTCAAACCCTCCAGTCTTCCAGGTGAGTTCATGTGGTAGGCAACTGTTATGTCCTGAAGTAATAAACACTGATTTTCTCAGATCTAATTCCAGCAGACCTGAGTCGAGGAAAGATGGAGGCAAACTGCCTGTCCATTGTGCCACTGTCCTGAGCTGGACCACTGCCTTGTTGCAGTCTTTCACACCTGGCTTTGCTTCTTTGTAGCCTGAATTTCAACTAATTCTCCTGTTATGACAACTGAATGTGTTAACACTTAAAAGAAACCCAGGATGAGAGCAGAACTTAGAGCATCTTCATTTCAAGGCCAGGTTGGATGGGGTTTTGCGCAACCTTGTCTAGTGGAAGGTGTCCCTGCCTGTGGCAGGGTGGGTGGAATTAGGTGATATTCAGGCTGTCTTCCAAAACCATTCTATGATTCATGAATAGCAATAACTTGACTTGCAGGAATGACTGCAAGCCACTTCTTCTAGGAAGTCCTTTTCACTTCTGGTAGGAAGTCCTAACATTGTCCCTTTGACTTAGACTGGGAACTGTAACAATTATTTTTGAAACAGGATGCTTTCATTTCTCTTTTTTTCCTGAGTGCTGTATGTAGCAATGATTTCAGAAGTGAGTATCCAAAGTTTCAGAGAACACAAGCCTTCATTAAAAACTAGCCACCCCGATGGTACTTTCTTTCCAGTGCTGGGCTGTTGCAGCATGCCCTGTTGCTGAACTTGCATGTCATGTAGTAGAATGATACCTGGAAAGGTATTTGAGAGATAAGGTCATGAACCTTTCTCTGCTACAGAATATTTTTCACCAGGGTGATACACACAAGCAGACTCATTTGTCTGTCATATAAAAGTGTGTCTTGTAATGCCAATGTAATTGAAATGCAGCAAACCTGTCATTTATGGGTAAAAAGTCTGAGTCTGGGAAGGGCAGATTTTAGAGGGAGACAAACCTGCTGTTTTTTTAGCACCTTAAAATAGTCAGAAAAGGGAATTTTATAGGATGAAATGAAAAAATGTCTTTTGTCTCATGGGAGAGCCTATACCTGGACATTTTCGTATGGCAAAAGGTACAAAATGAGAAATAACTGAAACTGCCAGGTGAATTTTACTATGAGTAATTTATGGACAATTCCATGTCAATTTAATAGGGTGAAGTATGTCTTTCTTCTGATTATAATTATCAAAGTGTTGGTAAAATATCTCACCAGATTAAAAGATCTTTGGTTATTAGGCATTGGCTAAAGGGATTTTAACAGTGCTCTCTTTATGCAGTGGGCATGTGGGGGTTTTGGCACTGGGAAGTAGAGTGGGGGTTTTTTCCTCCTAGTATTGAGATTTAGCTCTGATTACTGAGGCTGATTCTTCTTTTATGTAAGAGACAAAAGCAGCCAATGATTCAGTCTATTAAAGCCAAACTGTATCAAAGTGACTGGAGATTCTGTGCTGGAAATCAGCAATGGGCTACCGCTTGCATTAGAATAAAAAGCAATACTGATAACATCATTGATTCAAGACTATCCAATCTACATCTTTAAAATTCACAAGAAGAAAACAAAAGAAGGCTTAACTGCTGAATTGATGGACACAGGCTAAACTTCTCTCCAGCAAACAAATTATCTTCAAAAGAAAAAGAATAAAAATAATTTGTAAAAGAAAATTAAAAAAAAAAACCAAACCAACGCAACATCCCTACCCCTCCCCCCAACAAAACACCCGGAGCAAATGAGTAAGAAAGATGTATGACAAGAGTGTAAAATGAAAGCTACAGAAAACAACAGGCCCTGAGCAAGCTTTATGTACTTTTGAGGCATGAAGCCAGGTAAGATTAAATCCCTCAGCTTCGTAAGAAAAGAGTAGAACAATCTCCCCCTGGCTTTTGCAACAGAAGAAGGAGGTGTGAGGGGGGTCTGAGACAAGTTTGCGTATCTTTCAGTGCTCATTTCCAAGTGTCTTTTTGCTCCTAATTTCTCTAGACTTCTAATTTGCCTGCTTTTTTTGACTCAAATAACCTGAGGCTAATCATGTGCTTGAACCATCCGTTAGAAAATAAACGGCATAGCAAGACAACCCAGCAATATCTGTTGAATGAATGCTGAAGGCAGAAATAACATGCATCTTCACAAATGCTAAAGGGAGGAGAGGTGAAAGCAAGTAGCCCTTGCAGCAACAGCATGCTTCAGTCTGTGCCAGCCAGTTCTCTTCCTCCTCCCACTCCTCGCAGGAGCTAGAGCCCTGAAAGGACTGATGCTGGTTTTCAATGCTGGAGGTTTCTGGCAGTCTATTCAGCATAAACTATTCCTCTCAGCTGTTTTAAGTCTCTAAGGGAAGTGTGATCAATGACAAGTCAGGGTGAATGATAGTTTTCCTAATTCAGATCATGTCCGATAGTGGATTTTGTATCACCAGGGTACTGTATATAAACGACGTGGTGTGAGTTAGATTTTCTTTTCCATTAGAATACACAGATAATGTTAAAAGTGGAACATTTGTAACTGAAGTTAATAATACTGGGCCATATTCTCAATGGGTGCAAACCAGCTCTGCCTTTCTGTGGAGATGCTGAGCTATTTCAGCTGAGAGCTAGACCCAGAAGGGACTGAAGGTTTTTTGGTGTACTGTCTCACTCTTCCGGTCTAGCTAGGATTATCACATTGCCTAAGGGAATTGGGCAACTTCATTAGTTGCCTAATGTCCTTTTGGTGTTTTGAAAATACGAAATGTAATTAGTGCTTTTTCTTCCACTGTGGGCTGCATGCTCTTTTCTTTCCCCACGCTGTCCTGGTGCGTCTGCGGGATACGGGAAGGCCACCATAGTCCTGTGCAAATGATCTCCTTTGTTTCTTTCTACAGCAGTTCTAAAGCAAAACCAAAAAAATGGTTCTTCCCCAAGGGCTGGGAAAAGATTAATAACTTTGAACCTAATTAAAATTTCTTGTCTGTCTTGGTTTGTGACTAGTATACCTTTGAAAACAGGCAAGAGCAGACTCATTTTGGAAACATCACAAGGAGAAAAGTCAACTTTCTATTAAGCAAATGTTTTGTCAGAAACCTTTTCGGTTGTTACTGCTTTTAATATAATGTTCTGCCTCTCAAGTTTTGGCTGGCTGTAGGTCTGGTTTGCTCCTGCCATTTGAGCTGGAGCTCTGGCCCATTCAAATCAGTGTCAAGGCTGCTCTGTAGTCTCAGTGTTTCGCTGAGGCCACACAAGGGTTTGTCTTTGCTTGCACCACATAAAAGTGCAGGAGGCTAGGAAAAATTGCCTTATTTGTTTTTCCACCACAGTCTGTAATTGAAAGGTATTTAGGCTGTTTGTCATTAGCAATGGTTTCCTGCAGACCTCCATATTGTTGCAGCTACAGCTTCATAAGCTGATGTTCCAGTTTAGAAAAAGAATTTATTGCAGAGTCAGATATCTGCTGTTTGAATTCTTTTGTGTTGTGTTATGAATGTGTGGTGTCATATACCTAGTGCTTGAATCAATCAAGTTAAGCACGTGGAGATCTTTGAAATACAAATCCAGAGAAAAGACACTTACTTTCTTTAATCTTGTACCAATACTTGTATAGAGGCTGTTTCATTAATATATTGTCTCTGAAAGGTAACTGGGTTTGTCAGAGTTGAAATAAGATTAAATGAATTGGCTGTTGTAGTTCATCTGTTAAATCATACCACTTTGCTCTCAGTTTGTAAAATAATCTCCAGACTAATGAAGTAGGGTCAATCACATGCATTTTTGCTGGAACCAAATTGCCATTAATTGTGTCACAATGGATAGGTCAATAAATGTTGGCATTGTACACTGACTATTGCAGTGCCAGAAGATAAGCCATTTTTTCATTACATGGTGCAGATGTAGACTCTGCAATGATCAGTGTCTAATTTCTGCAGTGTTGATTCTCCCCACATAGCTCATGTTTCTTGAAGAAATATCACTGGCTACTTCATTTGAAGGTGCCCCATTACTGAAACGGCTGTCTTAGCAATGGGCAGCTGGTATTTAGCACTGTGGTAGCTGTGGGAATCATTCAACTCCCACAGATCCCTTGGTAACTTCAGTGTATTGAACAGCTTCTGAAAAACATATATTACCCACAGTTGGGCTGTTTTGGCTTGTGGTTCACTTGCGGATGAGAATGGCACAAGAAACATTTGTGATAAGTAATGCATGCAATGTGTTGGCTAGCTACTGTAGTGATTTCATCAGGGCACATACTGAGATTTTAATTTGCTAATAAAAAATAACCAAGAATGGGAAGGAAGAAAGGAGGGAGAGAAGCAGGACTGTGTTAGCTGGTGGTATCACACATCCTGATTGATGTTTCAATGGGTATCAGACAATACAGAGCCATCTGCTTTGATACGCACCTCTGACACTCTTCAGAAGAGGTTCACCCAGGCTTAGAAGACGCAGACAATACCAGTGACTTTGGGGGGATATCAGAAGGGCAGGTGAGATGAGGTGAAAAGAGCTGCCATGTCTGGAAGGGGATGGGGTAGGAGTGACCTACATAAAAGGCTCAAGTAAACTAGACCTCATCACAGGATTTTTACTCTGTATTAAACTTTTTTGATTATTCAGCCTTTATGTTTATTTCTTTTGTTCAGATTTTACGGTCTTTGACCAATCCAATCACTTCTACGAGCCGTGGGTTGCAGTCTTTGGAGAGGAAGGTGTGTCATGCCAAACTCACCTGAGGTCTGGGTGTGCTGCTATTGCAAAGCCTGCTGTGAGATGTCTTCAAAGGGAGGGAAAAACTGTAGCTTTTCCTGAAAAGCAGATACAGGAAAAGTCTTATTGACCTGAAGAGTCCATAGAGGGACTAAAGTTGCACTACACTTTTTATTTGTGGTTATTTGTGGGAGATACATTTCTGTCTAACAGAATGCTCAGGTTTGTGGTTTGTTTGAGGAACTTGTTTGTTTGTGGTTCTGTGGGGTTTTTTTGAAGATATGCTCTTTTTTTCCTGGTTTTTTTTTTTGGTTGGTTGGTTGGTTGGTTGTGTGTTTTTTGGTTTTTTTTTTGGGGGGGTTCTGTGGGTGAAACCCCAAAGAAATGAGTAA
>JANHGB010067563.1:0-23448 GCA_026283785.1 Coracopsis vasa
GAGCCTTGGGTGACATGGTTTAGTGTGAGGTGTCCCTGCCCATGGCAGGGGGGTTAGAACTAGATGATCCTAAGGTCCTTTCCAACCCTAACTATTCTATGATTTTACTGAATGTAACAGTGGGCAAAGCTTATGATTTAAACCGTCAGGATTGCCAGTTAACAAATTAAAACTGAGCACATACCAGAAAAATGCATTTGAAGAAGCAACCATTACCTTTAAAGCAACTGAAAATGCCTGTTTCTAAATAACAAAGAGCCAAGCAGAATAAACCCACTGGTTCTAACTGACTGTATCAACAACCCTTTTCCTGAAGACCTTGCTCACACACAGGTGACCTGAACAGAAATAAATGAGTCTTCAGCAAAGACAGCAATAAAGTCACAACATTCAACAGGCGTTAAGAGTAACAATTATAAACTAAAAGCACCAAATACACGGAAAAACATACTTCAAATATAAGATAGCAGCATGTTGCCTTCTGTTGTATGCTGCGCTTTAAAGCAAATCTAGAAAGATTCCTGCAGTATATGACCAAGCCAGTAACTCAAGACATTTTCAAATTTCTTCATTTGGATTGACAGGGATGAGGCTGGGACAACGTGAGAGGAAGCACGATTTGATTGATTAACACCTGCAAAAGTAGTTAATCATGGTTCAAATAGTCAGATTGACAGTTGCCTAATGTACCGCACCAAGGCATTAACATTGAAATTTATGTTAACATGCTGCTAAAACACTCCTAAGTAAGTATAGGCTTGTTAGTAAAATAGAAGACACACTGAAGGTGGCTTTTGAAATAAAGCAGTCCTACAAGCTAGGGATATCACAGTCCCATGAGAGGCTGCATATATCCCAAGGATAGAGTAATGGGCAATTGCAAAAGTCCAAAATAGCAAACACCTGGTCTAATAGGACACTATTTTGGACCAATATGGAAATGTTCTTAAATGATTCAGATTTCTGCCTGGAGAATGTAATTTGCCACTGCAAAAGCAAAACTTGCACAGACACCAAACAGCAATTCTTCTCACAGAGGAGCTACGGGAAAGAGCTGATGATCTGAGATGGGAGTTACAAGAAATGTCACACATGAAGCAGCTGATCTGCAGCACAACATATAGAAAGAAGCCAAGAAAGCTCAGTGCTTTCTTGCATATCAATTAGGCTTCGACATGTTATTCACTTATTTCATTTAAAATTATGGGTTTTTTAGATGCTAGGAATGATAAAAATTAAAACCCAAACTATTTTACTGCTTTTGCAACTCCATATGCTGTGGTAGGCAGATAAGTGAATTTGGCACAATGCTGTCTACCTCTAACTGCCACACCAGCACTTACATTATCAGCTAAATTTACTTAAATTACTTCATTTTGGACTGGAGAATTTACGCGTATGTATGGAAATCTGAGCAATGATCTCGTCTATGGATATGATGGGAATTCAGCATAGTAAGGCGGGATATGAACATCTCGAATTAAGACAGGTAGAGAAAAGAAAAGCATTTCTATAAACATCTTCCTATACTGGGCATCTCTAGTAGCAACAATTTTAAAGCCAGTCCCTAAAAAATGTGAGAAAAATTGAACATGCCGAGCCTAAAACCAGAAAATGTTAACTGTTTCTTGGTCTGTCAGTTGCTTGCTTTCTTCTTACTGTACGTTTCCAAGTCATTGAGACCATGTGGCTCATAAGCTGCACCTGAAGTTCTCTAATATGCATTCATAATATTTGATAATATATAGTACTTAATAATATCAAGTTCTATTATTATTATTATACAATATATTTCCTGAGATTCAAAAATGAGAGATCATCAATTATTTGAAAGAATCCATAAATCATTTACAGAATCCATTCTGGTGTGGCTCTCTTCTAATTTGTACTGCAGGGATTGTCTATTTACAATGACTGATTATCCTTTGGGTGAAAAAAATCAAAGTTTCTCATGTAGCAGATGACTACAATTAACACCAGGTGACAGGATAGATCAGCATTTCTCTCTGGACCAATTAAGAATTATTTATTGATGTTTGGATAGTTTCAGTGGAGCTGAGAGATTGGCTTTGCTCCAAATCTCCCAGAGTGAGAATTTAACCATACTTTACCTAGAAACCAGAAACTGCATTATTTGCTATACTGCATGTTTGAGAGAGACAGTGCTTTTAATTTTGATGAGAAAAAGATCTAGACTGAATATAAAATGCCTTTCCTCAGAAAAAGGGAATTGGTTTGCTTCCATGAATTACTTTGTTTTCAATTAATCAATATTTTTCAAGGAAAAATCATTTCATCAGTAATTTTACACTAGCCTTGTTGACTTCTTTCATCAGCAGGTATCTTGGCAGATACACAGAATATGGATGCAAAGAAAGTTCAGCTCTCAGATCAAAACCTAGATCTCCAAAGCCTCACGAAGATAAAATGTGACACTACCCAGAACTCCCCAGCGGGAAAGAAGTCACGAGACACATACCACTCAGGTTGCCTAGTTCATGGTAAGTGCTCCTCTACTCAAAATAACATGGTGGTGACACTAGTATGAGATGAAAAAAGCATGGCAATAAACAAATACAGGCTGCTGAATTCTTTAGCAGACACCAGAAAAAAATTTCAACAACTGCCTCGTATAAAACTAGCAGATTTCTTTTGAATAGAAGACACACAACTTCTAGAAAGAGAAGACCATAATCTGATGTCTTTACTCATAGCAAATGGTACCTTACTCAGCAGCAAGGGAGTCAGAGATGTGAAAGAATAAGGCCCATAGATGATATTCAAAATACATTATTTTTCCTATGCATTTCTAAAAACTGTACTGCCAGAACTGTCAAACATGAAGATATGCCACTAAATATTAGTCTTAAAAACCTACACAATTTGTAACCGATTTTGCCTCTGTTCATTGCACATAATTATGGCTGCTGAAATTATCTGAGGAAATTTTGATCTCCAGTCTTAATACCACTACTGCTGTCAGAGTATTTTCTGGAGTGAAGTGGGCAGCATGTTCCTGGGATGAGTTCAAGTCGGGCTGGCAGGAGACCCCTTCAACGTGGAACTTACTCTGGCTGGCACTTGGGTTTGCTGGGATTTGTAATGAAATGTGATGTGAGATGTGTCTCTTTGGTCAAAGATATACTTAATTACAGAACATCACTGGGTTATTTAGAGTTCAAATTATACTAGAAGGAGGCTCTATATTGTTCATCATGAGCAGCAGATCTACTATCTGTCTGTATTTAAACTCTATAATGTGTCAAAATACCAAGGTGACAGACACAATGTATCATTACATAAATATATTGAACTAATTCAGATTAAGGGTTCAGCAGATCTTGTAACACACTAGATATGGATTTGTTTATAAAGGTTTGACAAAAGTGCCATATGATGGTTCATTACTACTCTAATTAATGAAAAATAGATCCAGTAATATACAACAGCCGCTGCTATCACTTAATGCTCTGAAACGAGGTTTGCCAGCCATGAAGTTCAAGAGCCTGATTACAGATAATGGACTTAAGCTTCCTGTTGGGAATTTGTTCATTCTGCAGCCTCAACAGAATTTGAACTTGTGACATTTCCATCGTACTGTAGCTTGACTAGAGGTAAAACAGAAGCCATTGTGGGAAACTGCTAATGGACTAACTGAAATACATTAAATCTTTCACTGGGCTGGACCGCCAGGAAATCTAGTTGCCCTGGAAAAATGTTATATTACTAGAAGGGGGTCAAATTTAAGGTGAAAAAAAATTTGAATTAGGAGCTTCAACCCCCATATTTAAATCTAGAAGTCACATACAGTTCAGGTACTAAAACTCACTGCTTCCAGCATTCTAAGGGAAGTGTGCTCATGCGCTCTTCACTTGTCCTTGCTGGGCTTCCACGCGTAGGAGTCTCAAAGTCTCCTACAGGGACAGTGTAAAGAAGTTCCTCTGAAGTCTAGCAGACTTAAGACATGCAGGTGAGACTGGCAGGATCTCACTCTTCCAACCCACACCTTGTTATTTATTATTCCTCATTATGTTTATAATGTGCCACTGCATGGGAGCCACCCTCACAGACTGAGGGTTCATTGTGATAGTAAAACCTCTCATACACACAGAACAGTGGCCAGAAGTTAGTTTAATTTAGTCAGGTAACCCACAACCATGTAGGAGGCCCATCACCAGAGAAAGAACAATCGATTTTTCATTTATTTCAGTGTCCCTGAATGACTTGACAGTAAACGGTTGTCATACTTTCTTCCTCATTAGCAGATACGTTCTCTTTTACTTTGGGGTTTTTCAGTGAGCATGGCTCCTCCTAAGGCACAGGCAGACACAGAGTTCTTCCTGGGCCTTCACATCCCTGTCTCCTGAAGACAGTAGTTAGGAGATGAGGCATCTGGATTGCTACTCTTCTGCACAGTATAACACAGCAGTATTTCTCTGCAGTGCTAACTGCCAAGCTTGACTGATATACCTGGGAGATTTAGGATTTGCAGAACTACATATTTAAGTATCTGGGCAGGTATCTTGGTGTGCCCTTTACATTATGCATGCAAGCTCATATATGGTCAGAGAAAACGAGGGATGGCAAGTAACTCCTGACACGGAACAAAATATAAATCAAGGTTTAACACTATACTATTATTCCATTTTATACAGAAATAAACAAGGCTACAAAGCTTTCAAATAATTTGATATCATTACTAATGTGGTAGCACAGAGCAGTGTTTGATGAACTGATTTGTTGGGTTAATGACATTGTAGGCACACTAACGTAAGCACAGAGCTTTGGCCCTCAATAAAATTTTTCTAGCGATTAGGTTATTAATGGAAAAACAAATAAAGGCTGCCTGAATGTGACCCTTGGGACAATCCTCAGATTTATTATTTCTAGCTTTTAGGTCATTCCCCTGTGTGATTTGTGTTTGATCACAAAAATAATCAGAGAACAGATCTGCTGGAGAGATATAGCAAATTTAATTAATAGTAAACAGACTAAGTTTTCTAAAATATTATTGTTTCACTGTAACAATAAGCAGAAAGAATAACTGAATGGATGAGTGAGTAAATGATTAAACAAACACATGAAAAGTAGTAGGCCAAAATTGGCCATGTGCTTTTGAGGAGACTTTAGCACTGAGTTCACAGAGTTCCCCCTGAAGCCATCCTTTCTCAGGGCTGAACAAGCCCAGGTCCCTCAGCCTCTCCTCACAGGGCAAATGCTCCAGCACTGATCATCTTGGTGGCCTTCACTTTACTCCTGTTTATTGATGTCTTTCATGTATGGTGTTGGAGGGAGCAAATGGGGATTAGATGTGATCTAATAAGTGCCAAATAAAGGGAGATATAATGTGTCTTCATCTACTGATGATGATTCCATAGCTAGTACATATAGCCTTTCCTGCTAGGGCACGCTTTGTCATGACTTCAAAGCCAAGGTGTCAGGCAAATAGTTACATTATGTACCAAGAGCTGCAAAATTACTTGCTAAAGGTTCTTCCTCGAAAGATGAAATCAGAAAATCTGTTCAGGGATGCTAAAGTCCAGAAATGGACAAAAAATCAGTCAGCAAGAGAGACACAGAATAATTAATGCTACTGGTTTGGTTTCCAGAAGCTACTTTAGTAGCTGTACAGTGTTTTGCAGAACAAAGTTCCTTTTTCATCCACTGAAACAGCACAGGAAGACTGCCACAAGCAAGAGATTGTTAGCTACTAGTTAGTTCTGCTAGCAAGTGATGGAGTTGCAAGGGGGACAGAGAAGATCCTTTTAAGGCTACAGGTTGCCTACATAAACATGCAACAAGAAGAGCATGTCAAATCCAAAGAAAGGAGGAAAAACCACAATTAAGTAAAGCAAACCCCGACACTCACTGAGACCTGTGCCAGGAGACCTGCCTCAACTATTTCACAAATAGCAGGAGGGTAGCTATGAGCTGTTTAAAGGAAAGGGTGGCAAATCTACCAAGTCACCCTATGGTAACAAAGTTTTGGACAAAGAATAACCCTTCCATTCACTTTTGCTGCAGATTAACACCTCAGGCTGACGCTAATCAGTGACAGAAAACTTGCCAGTTCAATGGAGAAGGGAAAGGGAAGAGAAACAAAAGCTGAATTGAACAATCTGCTAGTGTTTCCACACAACAGCATTTGGGAGAGCAGCAAACCACTCTGAGATGTCAAATGCTTCTAGGAAGTTCAAACTGTTTACAGATTTATGTTTCTAGTAAGTTCTAACCAGAGGCTGATTCCAGTAGTTTTCATTCAGAAGCAAAGCAGAAGGGGGTTGGGGGTGTGTGTGAATTTATTTTTATCTTAAAATAACCTAGAACTGGGACACTCACCTATTACACAGAATGGTTTCCTTGCAAAGCGCAGTCTTCCTTGCCATCCTCGGTATCGACAACAGCATCCAGCAGACCAGATACGAATAATAAATTCCAAACCAAAGACAACAATCATGACAAATTCCTAGAAAGGGCAAATAAGAGAAATGCCTGTTACAGATAACCAACACTGAAGCATCAGGAAACTTATGACCACCGTATGTGTCTAGCAATCCACCTTGAGCATCTGAAGATCACAAGCCAACCTGGGATCCTGCTCCCCAGGATGTTTACACAGCTACACACAGAACACAGTCCCCAGAGCTTTCTAATGAATAGTCCGAGTCTAACCTTAGTAACATTAAGTATCTGCTAAAATTGGCTACTAAATATGAAACACTGAAGAACTGAATCATGCAGAAAAAAATCAAAGCAAAATACTTGGTGACTTTGGATACAGAAGATCAACCTGCAGGTAATTTAAACAGGTAGTGAAGAATATGTTATATATCCACACCCATAAAATCAGTTTTTAGTTTGAAGTCTGTATTTGTTGGTAAATATATTTTTATTGTAGCAATATACAGGTGAAGTGATTGAGATGATGCAGAAGCATTTAGGAAATAACTTTTTTCCCCAGAAGAAGGTTAAAATACATGCAAGTGTCATTGCATACAATGGGTATGTAATTGTCTGTAAGATGGTAAATGAATGTTCACACTACGCCTAACTTTCCCGGGACAACTTGTGAATGGAAGCATTTAAAAGTCTCACCTTTCTTGTCTGGCTTGCATTTCTTTCACCTTGGAACCTTTTTTAAGGCTGTTCATTTTAATAGCACCAACCTCTATTTATGCCATTTTTATTGGAAGAAATTTCTTAGTAAAACAGTGAGGTCAACAGAGTTGCCTCTTGTATTGCCTGTTGCAATACAGCTTGAAGCACAATTCAGCTCCATACCTTAAGGAAATCTGAATCCCTATAGTATGCAGTGATTTCCTACGTACACTCTGGTATGTAATTATAAACTTACGTACTTTTCTGGAATGCCATCATAAAGTTATGGGGCTTGAAATCATAAAATAAAAATTTGTGTGCTCACCAATAGAACAAGAAAAGTACGTGAAGGAGTTTCTTAAGCAGTTCATCAAGAAGATGAGGATGAAAGTTGTATTTTATTTGGCAGCTGTATGTATTTCCATGTCCAGGAGAAAGCTGCTCCTTGTCAGCCAATTAATTTGTTATTCCTGCAGGATGAGGACTAGTGAGGTACTGGTTAAGAAATCACTGCAAATGAATTTAATAGAGGAATATTTGCAAGGGCACTGTTGATCCAACATTGACTTTTCCCCAATGAACAGCTTGCACGTTTTTAGACTGTAAGACTCTACAACCCTACAAGCCAATAAGGCTGTAAATATCACATATGTCAACTCAGGCATTAATTTACCTGAAAAAATTACATTATTAATGTCATGTAATGGTGCTTTACTAGCTTATGAATAGTGGCAGTACATTGAAACACTGTGAATTTAATTTGCTTCTGTTGTCATAGGACAATTTGAAAACAAAGCATTCCTTCCTAAAACCTGTCGGCTTGTATAACGACATCACACAGAAACTGGAAGAGTTTTTAGAGCCTCCTTCAGTGTCTTCATTTCCAGCTTTGTAAATCCCGTACTGAATGCCTAAATCACAAAAGCAGAATGAGATCCCTCTGCTAAAACACGGCTGAAAGAACGACAGATTTTTTTGTTAGAAAGGAACACATGGAAAAATGAGTGTGATTGTTCAAGATTTCCTCTTTCTTCATTCTACTACAAGAAACTTCAGCTTAATTCCAAGGACAGAGTTATTGCACAATTTCAGACAGGATTATGTGCAAAATTGAAAAAATTCTCCCTATAGTAACAATAATTCTTAATAGTTGGCTACCATGTGGTACATTTCCTTGTAGGAAATTCTGTGTAGACCAAGAATAAAACAGACAAGAAGCCAACTGGAAAAAAGGAAGAATATGTATTTTAGTTATTTACCTACTTTTATAGTGGAAGCTAAATCATGAATTGTCAGATCTGGTTTACACGTTGTTTGGTGATGTCTCTGAATTTATGGGGGTGGATGGCAGGCACTCAGGTCATAACATCTGATTCTCCTGATAAAGTCTCTCCTTTGGTGCAGAGGTAAGAAATACTGAAGGAACAGAGGCCAGTGAAGCACGAAGCATTCTTCACTTCCAATGAAACCTTTTCCTTGTTAAAATCTAACCACATTTAATTTAACTGAAGTTTGTCATTTCCCTGGAAAACATATTATGTGCACAGATGCATGAAAAACACCTCCTACTTTGTAAGTACACTGAAATTGTCACAGGCATTTTACAAGAGCTGATCTGCACACAGGAGTGTGTCCTTAATCATACTCTAGACCCCAGTAGGGCCTCTGATAGAGAATTGGGAAGAACAGAAAGTACTTAATGATTCTGGCAGGACTAGTCTACAGCTTCAATTCAGCTAAATTAGCATCACAAAACTGCTAGAAGATGTTTAAAATAGGTACTTTTTATTTGGCAGTTTACTATTCTGTTTTCCATTAGTGCTGTGCAGTTCTGTATTCATCATCTGTACTACTTATTGTGTACTGAAAGTACATGCTTGAGAGTCTCTTGTACTACATGGTGCAATTGTGTCAGAGGCAGAAATCCTATTTGTCTCTCTCACACACAAATGCATAAACATGTACTGCGAAGAGAATTTTCTCGAAGATATATCTGTTCTGAGAGAGAAAAGAGCATAAGGATGTGGGTTTTTTTGTTGGGCTTGTTGTTGGGTTTTTTTTTGATGGTGGGGTAATAGCATAAGGTTTTCTTGGAGGAACAATGTGAAACATCTCTGTTCATTCCTTGAGAAAAATAGTTACTATTTCTAGCAACATTATGAATTTATGCATGGTGATATTCTCTCAAAATCAACTGCAGTTTCTGCTGAAAGTAAATTTTAACAACAGCTGCTGTAGTTATAGTAAGTGAGCTCAAATACATTAAATATGGCTCTGTGCTAAAAGAATTGCTGAATTTAAAAGCACTATATATGATTTTCTTCCACACATACCACAGTTCTGGAGGTTTTAAAATACAGTATAAACTTTAAAAACAGAAAAGAAATTGAACAAAGTGGAGATAGGGTTTCACACTTATGGCACTTTCTGAAATAGTGGTATTTCAGAATGATCCTAATATCCTGGTCACTCCTACTTTCTCAAAGAACAACTGATTTTCATACATATTGTCATTAATAAAGTCTAAAGGGAAAAGATTTTCCTAGAAAACGTGAATGCATTGAAACAGAACTCTTTATAGTATGTGTGTGTATATATATATATATCAGCATATATGACAGGGTTTTTTTTTTTGTATTTTGGATTGCTCCAGGTTGAAACCAGAAAGAAACAATATGATTCTATGATTCCATAATCCCACACCACTGTGAAAAAATAATGTTTTAGTAATCAGATCAGTCAGTCATAATGTAAAGTCAAATCTCTGTCAAGGTTAATGCAGGCGAGGGAATGACATTAGTTTTTCCTGTGGCAGCTGCACAGTTATGAGGTTCTTGGTTTTCCACGGACAAAAATTGGAAGGATGCATCCCAAAGAAGATCAAGATTTTTTTTTTTCTTCTTTAGATTTCATTTTCAATGGCTTATTACAAAATTAAGCATAAATCTAGGCTTTACAATAACTTTAGTTCCTTAGCAATTGAAACAGAAAATGAGAACATAATTAGAAAGGCATGTGACAAAATAAATCATTAGACCTCATATGTTTTGTAGGCTTGCTGTAGAAATGATGCATTCCAAGTATATCTGTTCTATATATAATATGATGGAACCCCGTTAATTTTGGATTACGTATGAAGTATGAATAGCAGCATTTACAACAGAATGGGAAAATTCTGCACTGTTTATAAATCTGGCCTCCTTCAAACTTTAGCAAGGCTGTATTTGAACTGATGAGCAAATTTTGGTTTGCTGGAAACCTAACCTTTCTGTTCCTAGGTAGAGCAGGAATGCCTTGGCCTTTGCCATTACTTCCTCTATCCCTCCCGACTTGTCATCCTTTTTCAATCACAGCTGCCTCTGCCTTGCATCACAGTTACCAAAATCTGTAACTTTGATTATTTAAGCTCACAGATAGTTCCCACAGTACCTGATATGGCAGACGCATTGGAGGCTTGGGCAGTGCAAAGTCTTTCTTCCTTCTCAAAGTGCAGTTCATCAAGACTGATGAACTTTTCATTCTGAAATATTTCTACATATGCAGCTCCAGTTGTCAAGGGGAACTACGCATATGCAAGAGAAGTAAGGCTGAAACTCATGCGCTTGAAAGATTTAGTTGCTCTTGGCATAAGGAACAAGTGCCACTGAGCTCCTGAAGTTTTTACACCTGCAAGTGACTTGGTTGCTCTGTCACTGGAACAATGAGGGTCACAGAAAGGGCAGGAAAGGAAAAAGATATCATCCAGAGCAAGGTTTCTATTAAAAGAAGGTCCTGGAGGACTCTAATGAACAGGGTTGGTAATTAATTTGATCAAGCATACTCTGTACAATTCAGATACAACAAGCACTTTTTTTTTCCTTTTTTTTTTTTTATTTAATCTAATTAGGATACAAGTGATGATTTGTTGAAATTGTCTAAGTTAATATGCTTCTCAGGTAGTTTTTAATGATAAGGATTTCCCAAATCATAACAGCATAAACCTGGTTTTATCATAGCTTTCTTGTTCATTAACATAACTGCATATTAAAACTTAAAATAATTTGCTGCTGCTGAAATCAGATGCCTTGGTTGTAGACTATCATTTCTGGGAATTAGAGCCCTTTTTTGAGCTAAGAAAATGACCCAAGTCCAGCACTCTGTGCTGTTCTAGGATGTTCCTGGTTATTTTTCAGTGTGTAAATGAGCTTTGGTTTGGATGTAAGAAATCCGTCCACAAGACAATGCTATTTTATTTCTTGCATGTAAATTGTGTTGTTAAGTATTCTAATGGCTAATGAAGTAGACCAATAGAAGCTGCAGACTGATGTGAGGAGCTGCCTGCCTTGAGCGCATAGGAGAACTGTGTCTGCAAGTGGCATTGTCAGAAGCCTGGGAAATGGACTAGAACAAATCAAATTAATTCCCTGAAATAAGCTTTAATAAGGCCAGAAGTGTTTCCCTACTGAATACATCTCTGCAGTGTAGCTGCACTGCAGACGCTCATCTGGTGTAAGGTAGCACAGCCTCAGTACACCAGCACAACAGCAGCAACAGGAGGAGCAATGTCATCTGATACAGCTCAGGAAGTGTCCCCTCTTCCCTAAAACTCATAATCAGGGAAATCCAGTGTTTCCAAATCAGCTGGAAAAGAGGGAGAATAAATATTTTCTCATCCTTTAATTTACAGCTGACTGGTTTAAGAATGTAACCTGCTGCTAAAATCTCTCCTGAATGGTTGATACTATTCAAATGGCAATGCTTTATTATCCATTGTCAAAAAGGATGAGATTGTTTTCTCATTCAGTTGAAGCAATAACATAACATCTCAGCTTCTGCATCTCTCTCTCAGGAAAAAAAAACCCTCTACTGATTCAAAGTACTGAGCACCGGAGTTCAGCTCTATGCTTTAAACAGACACTATCAGGATGTCAGGGGAAGCACACCACTAGTCTTGTCTCAAAGAAACCTGAGGAAGGTTTGAGCTTTAAATAGTTACGATGCAGAAGCTGGTGTAGGACTAGAGATATTTCTGTTACACTGGCCAGTTTAAAACAATCAGATATGGATATATGCATTCTTTATAGTTGAAAATAAAAGTATAATCTGAATGCATTTGTATGATTCTTGGTTCAACATTAGAAGGGGAGATCTTTGATCTACAAAGCTAAGAAGCATATCTACGCATGCATACATACACTTAAGGAATTAATGTTTTAATTCTTTCCAATTGCAGTTTAACAGTGAGAGAAGCAGCCATAAATCTGAAAACATATCCCAGAATACACTCTATTAGAGGCATATAAATCACAACCAGAGACTTCAGCTCCCAGTGCAATACACAATAAGCACAAAATGAAATTTATGCACCATTTTATCATTTATCAGTTTTATAATGAATGTGATACTTTTACTACACTTGCTTTTCCAAATTATGATTAAGATTTCCCATGCTGATTCTACTTTAATAGAGGATTATTGAGAAATCAGTTCTGTGCCTTTTAATCTAATGCGCAGCTACGAGTCTACTGATATAATATTAAAATCCCAGTGATATGCTTAGTTTTAATTAGCCACAGTTATATTGGACTTCTGCTATCCAACTCCCTTTAAGCTTTTTCTTTTTATTACTTGAAATGGCACCTATCAATCATGCTTCTTTATTCACTTACAACAGAAAAAAAACAGAATCTTTGTCAAGTAAAATCAATTTTGAACCAGATAGTGCAAGTAGGCACCAGAATTAATTACGTAGCTGCCATTTAATTATGTTTTTCATCACCTCTCATAGAGTTAATAGAAGTATTTACCATATCAGACCCAGTATATGATTCCTAGCACTGAAATTGCGCTAACCTTCCTCAGCAACCACAAGGGAATGACAGACACCGTTCTGCCTCCCCAGATCAGCATATTTCACACCACCACTTCATAACACCACCATGGACCAACTGCTGAGGATCTGCCAGTGCCACAGGATTGAGCCCCACACAGGCGCACTGGGCAGCTGTGATCCCAGCCTTTGGCCATCATGGTCACTGCAGTTATTGTGTCAGTGCATATGTGGGAAAACACATCCCCAGACTCCTTTTGGCTTGTGATGGACAGTTATTGTAGGAATACCCTGGTCATCACTGAAAAGCCTTGTTCAAATTGAGAAAATAGCAATGGGAAACAATGACTTTGCCACCCAACATGTCTATCCTGGTCTTCTGTAGACACAGCATCACCCTTAAATATGGTGTTTTCCAGGCATTTGCAATCTCAGTTTTGTACCATATCTTTTATTTATGTGTCAGGTATAACTACATTTCTGAGAGAATTTCTGAAAGGAAGTGATAGCCGTTAAACTCACACTATAGAATAATTTTCTACTTTACAAACATTTTTGTATCCTGCTTTGTACTTGCTCATGTTTTCTTTCTCTGCAGAGAGATATCAGCAGTAAATGGTCTCATTTTGGCTTTAAAAATTATCCACATATTAAAAACAATGAAGCTCTGTACAGCTGTACCCAGGCCTTTGCATTTCCTTTGTGATTTCTTCACGCATTTTTTTATGCTGTAGTCACATTTCTGATGTCACATGCTACAGGCAAACGTTCAAGCACATGCCTCTGTAGCAACACAGCTCCCAAATCTTCCTTTTGAAATGTTTGTGAAGAATCTGATACCTTCTGCTGTGTCCAAAAGAATGGGTGTCAGAGCCAGAGCAGACTTTGAATCCTTTTATATTCTGGCATCTATGTTGATATCATATCGATGCAAAAGCTTTAGGCTAATTGTTACGGTTGATCACATGTTATGTGAACTAACTGGTAACATTTGACATGCTGTATAGCAGAGTGGGATAGGAAATTCATTCTTCTATTCTCTTATTCTTTGGTCTTAGCATGTTTGGAGTTGTTAAATTCTAGAGATCCTGCAAATGATATTTGCTGTGTTCTTTTTAGTTATTTCTTCTTGCAGTTTCCTGGTTTGCAAAATTCATTAACATTTTCAGAAAGCAATTTTAAGAAAGTGTTTTCTGACAATTGGTAACTTTGGGCTAAGTGGACTGGGCAGGCGCGTTGCCCCATCTCCCAAAATCCTCCTTATGCATTTAGTTTCTTAAAGATGCTAACTTCTGTCATCTCACCAAACATGTCTGTTACTTGAACAGTTGAAATCTTGAATTCTTTGGTTACAATATTTTTATTCAGTTCCTTAGGTACAGTGAAAAAGTTGACTTGGTTCCCTCTTTTCAATCCAATAACTAGACTTTGAGAGCCAGTTTACCAAGACTTGTGTTTTACAAATTATGCCATTTGCTGAGAGTTTTGCAGCTTTTCCTATTATCTTTTTTTTTCAAGGCTTATGGAATTTTGGCTCTTGGAAAAAGAAAAGAACAAACCCCTTCCACATCCTCTCAAAAACATACATATATCTTTGTTAGACATTCATTTCCTGTGACCCTATCTTCATATGTTACAATCAGCCAATTCCTGTCTGGTTCAGATTTGATACCAACATTATTATCCTGTCCATGACATACACCGTTTCCTTAGGCACTCTGTGGAAGCCCACAAGTTTAAAACACCAGTACTTATTTTGCTAATTCATCTTTGTAGCTCACCAACAGTTCATGGTCCTCAGGACTGGACTTTGTTCCAGTGTGTGTGTCTGTGTATTTACCATCACCTATGCTTTAAATTCTCTGGATTTTTGTGCTACAGGTATGTCTGTTCTAGATCCTTACAGGTATTTTTTATGTTTGCCTGTATTTTGATAGTTATTTGCTTGACTTCACAGTTTTTAAACTGAATCTTGTGAACAGATTTCTTCTCTCACTTGAGGAAAGTTCACATTTTAATGGCAGCAAGCTATGTCTTCACATCTGTGCAAAGCAACTGAGTAGATTAAGGTTTCTGTCTGTTATTGAGATGATGGGTTTTCTCTAGGTTTCCAAACAGCTTTCATATCACTGATGTTCTGCCTTTTTCAGCATTCTTTTCCTTCAGATATTTAGTGTTTTGTAGCCTTTTCCTTACACATTATTTATAACCATGTACTTTGGCTTTCCTCTGCAGACATATTCTGCATTTCAATTTGGCAAATCCATATTTCCCTAACAAGGGTCGGGTCTGAATTTCTGATAGAGAGTTTGATATCTATCCATTTTTACTGTTGCTATCTAAACTGTTTGTAGCCTGTTTTAAGGAGGTGGTTCTTGTTCTCCATATAATAAGTTTGGATCCTTACCAAACTCTGGCAATAAAATTCAATTGCACAGAGTCTAGCATAAATTATTACAAATCTACATCTATGAAAAATGTTACACTTATGACTTGGAAGTGATTTCCCATGCTACCTTTTTTCACTTAAACTGATAAAACAAGAAGGAAGACATGTCATGGAAGAGCAGTTGCTATGCAAGGAGTGTTGCTCATTTGTCCTTAAAGAAGGTCAAGGACAGATGTTTTGGTTCTTTAGCACAATGTGTTGATTAGCTTAAAATGAGACATGCTTTTCGCTCCTCAAAGAATTATATCCCCATTAATCTGAACCCTGACACTCCATCACTAACATCTAATCCTCCCCGTTTTCCCATTCTTAATCTTAAAATCCTCTTACAGATTCTGTGATCTAGAGAAAGTGGCCACTTGAGTGGCTGGCTAAAAGTCTCTTTTCCAAATAATGTGGACAGGTTTGTAGTTCTGCCTGCCTGGGAAATGTTGTGGCAGAGACTCTGAAACAATTTCTTACCTTCCACTGCATTTGCTGTTAAATGCTGTAGCATTTGAGGTAACCATCCATAGTTATCTTTAAGTGATTCAGTTATGAGACTTTTCTTTGTTCTGATTGCAGATCACATATAGTAACGCTGTTTTACTCATCAAACCCATTTAAGCTTTCCCAGTAGAATAATAATGTATCACAATTTTTAATTACAAGAGAAAGATGATTCCATTCAACGTGTGATTCTTCCCTTTACAAAGGTTATTTCTGCTTAACACAGAAGAAACAATGTAATCAAACCCAGAACCATATCAATAATAGGCTTATACCAGTACTGAGAAGTTTTTATTCTCTTATGTGTTTGAAGTGTGTTTTATCATCCTCAGCACTATTGACAACATATAGATACCTTTACAGTTTTATGTGCGGTGCCATGTTCCTTTCTTATGAAACAATTTTTATTGCTAGTTTCATCTCTCTCCATAGCTACAGTGTGTGCTTATTTGTTTAAGAGCTTGGCTGGTTGGTTGGGAGTGCCAATGCTGCCTTCTGACGGAAGAATTAAAGCTTTGGGGACATCTATTGATATGTTTTTAAATAACTTCACCTTTTCATTTACATTTTTGCTTTCTGTCAGGCTCCCTCCTAATAACTTTACGTTTCAGAAAAGTGCAACCAGTCCTTACATTTCTTACATGTCTGCTCTGTTTGCACACAGGTTCTCAAGCAGTGGTGATAAGATGTGGTCCAAATTTTTATAATAACAGTCAGCTCTGATTTGATGAAATCAGTATACAGAATAGGAGAGTATAAATTTAATCAGTGAAGGCATGAAATTATTTATTTTAATAGGGTAAAAACATTTTCTTTCAAACCTAACAGGTAGTTTATTATGACATGCTTGAATTGTTCTATGCTCATGTTATTATCTTATTATAGTATTAGTGTATATGAATCCAAACAAGACTGAAAACATGAAGGCTTTGACCTTATCAACATTACATTTCCCTCTCTTACTCTGTCTTTGATAACATCAGTGTTGCACGTCTAACAGAAGTAATTTTTCAGAGATTTCTATGCAGAAATTTGAAATTTCAAAGCCATCCTTTGATTTTGGAGGAAAGAAACATTGGAAATTAGTATTTCCTTAAAAATACTAATCCTGAGCTTTGACAAGCTCTAGCAAACTTGAAAGTCACAGATTTTTTGGCTCAGGGATCAGTTTATCTGTTTCTCTCGAGAGGAGTCAATAAAAATGCATTGTTAGAAATGTATCTATAATTGAAATCTCTCAAGAGCATTCAGTTTTAACTTGTTATCTGGTCCTGGAAAGCCACACATCCAGTTCTCTGCTCAGGTCTGGTGGTCTTTTATCCAAGTGTTGCAAGAGGATTCAAGTTCTGGGACAAGAAATCTAAACTGAAAAAATGCTGCTTTTGTGAATTGAGCTCTACCCATTTCCTTTTTTAAAATTCACTCTGCCCAGCTTTAAAATTTTGTAGCACATTTGTATGATTACATAGCTGTGCATGGATTCACTCCCCTAGAGCAGAGACAAATTGACTATGTGCTTGCCTGCTATGAGGCAGCTATATCATATGTTTTTTAATCAATGTTCATCCTCTTTCTATGTTTCTTTTATAGGAAAATACTAAACCAGAAAAATCTTGGGAAGATCTTAATTGCTAGAAGCACTTACTAGACTTTCCTTTTGAATTCATGTAAGTGACCACAGTACATGTAGAAGCTAGCCTCATCGACTGCGCTCTTTTTGCTTTTATGTCTTTGGGAGCTATTTCTGCCTGAAGCATGTGCTCCTAGAGTACATTTTCAGAGGCCCTTATCCTACAGAACTGGGTGCAGATTTCTTTTTTCAGAGAAAAACACAAAACAGATTTGACAAAACCAGTCCTGCAGAAATTCACATGAGTTCTGCAATCTTTTCACCTTGATTAAAAATTAAAATTATGGAAAAAATGGAATGTTTTGTCACTTCAAATAAAAATGACATTTCTTTCCTACAGACTCCATTTTACTTTTAAGCCAAAAATTCTAGAATGCTCAAATACTCAAATAACATTTTATGCCAGGTCAAATGAAGCATTTAATGTGACCCAAAACTCTTTTTGGACTTCTCGATTTGCCAGATCTTTGTGGGTCAACTCAAATGATTTCATTTATTTTCTTGAATTGACAGCAAACAAACAGACGTGAACTGGTTATTCACATAGCTTTAGTTGAAAATGATCTTAAAATACAGAGGGTTTGGTCATGAGAGTGAATGACCTCCAGTTCCAGATATATTCCTTCTTGGCTATCTTCCCCAAAAGATTTGATTTTGCCTTCCCAGCCCAAGTTTTACTTCCCTTGTGTTTATTATTTGATAAAGTGCCAGCAAATGTATTTGTAGGAGATCAGCAATACACCAAAGATTATTTTCTTGCTGTGTTAGTTGGATTCTTAAGCTGCTTGTGGTTTTTTTGATGTTGAAGTAGATTTTATTCTACTGTCTGTCTGGGATATATCACTGCTACAACGCTGGTGCCAGAAGCTGTGTGCACAGAGGAGGCTAAAACATAATTATCACTGTAGGTATAAGGAGTTTTATCTGATGCTCTCTCCCTGGTTAGGCTTATTATTTCTGGACATAGATCTAACCAAGTTAATTACTGTTTTAACAATACAACATTACTGCATGTAACATGCACTTAACTTATCTGCAGGACTTTAATTTTAAGCATAAAAATCAAACACTAAATGTGTTTCCCTTGACAGGCCCCCTGATAAGTGGAAGATGCCTAGGAACACAGCAGTACTTCTGAGGATGCCAGAACTGAAGCCCTGGCTATGTATGGCACAACACAGCAGGGCAGGTTCATGTTGCCTGTAGGAGTAGAGCTCAGGCGTTTCTGCAGTCCAGATGAGTCTATTAACCTCTGCTGAAGCTCAGAAACCCTCAGCTAATACTGTTTTCCTAAGCAATTACTTTGAGCTATCACACACTGTTGTATGTTTCTGAGAGAGTATTAAGGATGCAGTGATTAGGAGATATGTTTTCTGCTCCCTTTTAAGGCAAGGCTGGGGGAGATAAATGGAATTGACTGATCGTAGAACAGTAATCTCCACTCCTCTGGCCTTTCTGAGAAGAAGGGAAAGGTTTGCTCATCTCATCTACACTTCTCTCTTTAACCTCCCTGTGTAGCTGTGAATAGCTGCAATATGTCAAAAGCCACAGGTACCAGCACAAGCAGAAGCTCAGGTATTAAGTTGAAGGAACATGACATTAGCTTTTAGCCAATTAACATGGCTGTAGGGGGGACCATCTGGAATAAATCTGCGAAGCAAACAGCTAACAGAAACCCAGCAGGCAGTTCTATGGATTGGCATATTTGCATGGCACTTCATTAGCAAATAAACATATATCTTCCATCTCAGGCATGAAGCAAAACAGTATTAAACCAGATCTCTGACAGTTAATACAACTTTTGTTTTACTAAATGACACATTTGTAAGAGCTGTGTGAATCACTGCAAGGAAAAGGTTGCGCAAACTCTAGTGACTGCAGTTATGTATTGGCACAGCCAAAACAACTGCTCCTGAGTTAACATAGAAATGTATTTTTCTCTTGGTTTGTGGTTGTAAAAGACTGCTTTGATAACATTGCTAGTATCAGGTAATGATTCAATATGCAGAGGAGCAAATCATGCATCAGCAAACTGGAATAAACCAGTCAGCTTTAGCCTGCTTCTGGAACTTCATACTTTGCTGTGTTTATATTTTTCTCCATTAGAGACCCACAGCAGGAGCCGTAAAATTCGTCATCATAGATTTATTCCTGCCAAGGGTTTGCTGAACACACGAGGCTATAGCATAGAAATGCTGGACCAGGCTAGTATTGATACTTCAAAGATTAACCATCCATTCTCTTCCTCCTCAAGGCTATTTCTGTGTTCAGAAGATGCCACAGGATGTACAGTCAGAACTCTTAAGATGGAAAAAGTCCATATTTGAAGCTGCAGCAACAGAAAGCACCACAGTTTCTCAAGCAACTCTGCTTCACTGATGGACACCTCTACAAGGACTGGTGCATCAGCTAGCAGAGCTCACCTCTGCCCAGCGGTGGGAGCAAACCCAGGACTTAGCAGGGCTCCTTCACATTCAGGCTCCTGGGAGAGCCATGGCAAAGCACAGGGAATGTGTTTATCAGCCAGCTGAGGAATCCACAGTGATAAGCGTACCAACACAGTCAGCTCATGAGAAATGCATATCTTATGGCAGAACAAATGGTGTTTCTACAACCAATTAGCATAAGTATACAGGGAAACAGATTACTTGTCACAAAAGCACCTGCTATTAGAAAGAGTGTACTTTTGGACTAATAAAATTTTCCTGTTTTCTATACCAGAAAATCTTAGCAATTAGTGTAGTAATTGCAATATTATAGCTAGCTGCAGAACATTCAAACAAACTTCCACTTGCAAACTGTTGTTCAGATATATAAACAATGGGACTAGATATGAGTGTAGGATTAAATCTGATCACTTTTAACTGGTTTAATGCCACCCGATCTTTTATCCAGAAAAAGAAAAATCACTAGTATGGCTAAGAAGCAAAATACCACATTTAGCACAGCTCTCCCTAATTAGCCCTGCTATAAAATCATCAGATGGAGCAAAATATCACACATCTGCACCTAGCCAGCTCTGGATGTTTAGTTCAGGTATTTTGATGCAGTGGCACATTGTGCTGTAGAGATATAGCCATATAACCATAATTATGCTTATTGGCCTGCTCATGCCATGATTAATTAGGGAGCTGTTCTGAAGAGCAGAGCTTTTGGATATAGATGGTGATGATAATTAAAATGTTGGCATTTGTCAACAGTTGGTTCACCCCAGGCACTACCTAACGAGCCACAGTCTGCTATATACCTGGGACTGAAATAACCATGGTAACTCTGGGTATATAGTGACATTTTAATGATCACTACTGCCTATCCTCAGGGCATCACCTGCAGAACTAAATGGCCCATCATGAAACAAATGAATAAAGTGGTGTCCATATAATGCATGGAAAATGTTAAGCACTTTAAGGGATTAAATCCATTTACATCTACCTCAGGAGGGAAAAAGGAGAGATAAACATAATACAAAACCATGTGCTATGAAGAAATTCTGAAACTACCACATCCTACTGCTGCAACTGCCACTAAAATGTTAGTACCTACCAATAGCTAGCACAAATTGGTATCTAAGATACCAAAATTATTTCCTATTTTAAGTATAAGTGCCTCTTACTGCATACTGACTTCATAAATGGCAGCAGCAGTATCAAAGGTCTTTCATGCTCAGTCACTGCCAAACTGCAGTAGAAAAATTATTCGTTATAAACTACAGCAATTCTCAAGCAAAGAAGGGGATGCAATACAGCATTAACACTGTTTTTAAAGAAAAAGATAGTGGAATCCTCTATTTTATTAGTTTTTCATCATTCTGATGAAAATTCTGATTTCTTAAAGAATTCAGGAATTATACTATTTTCTCCATGGTGAGGGAGAGGGAGAGGATTTGAGTCTATATAAAAGTACCTGTAAAACTGTCTTGTATTTAGAAGTTCCACTTACCAAAATGAAGAGACAACCAGAGGCAAGTTTTGTGTGTTCAGGAATAGTAGAAAACACGGACAAAATCAAGCAACCAAACACAAGGAGAAAACTGAAAAAGAAAGAATATTAATAATTAATATTTTTCAGAACCCTGACCCAGTGTCCATATTGATCCTACTTCACCGGCATTAGTAGAAGGCTATCAATGAACAGTCTTCATTAATAGAAGGGAATTCAACCACTACTTGGTTCATTAAAGACATTAGAACAACCGATTACTAAAGCCACATGCTTCTGAGCAGCACTGGCAGAATTAATGGAAACATGCACAAGACAAAAGATTTTCTTGGAGAAATGACCCAATATACACAGATACTACTTTTGGTATCACAATCCTTTATGCAGTCCAGATATAATTAGTGACTTTGAAGAAAGCTAACCAATAGGAGAGTCCTCTCCCGAGTCTGAAAAATCATTTCTTCCACAACTGACCACAAATATCCTGCTGTTTGAGCTTACTGAAGAGATAAGATACATATTGAACCTAACTGCCCATCTGAAACAACTTATTTCTGAGCAACAGACTTCATGTACAAACTATCAGAATCTGAGAGGTAGTTGACTTGTGGCGTCACTGCCCTAAATGAACAGGATCCATTCAGGCAACAAATTTAATATCATACAATCCATTGAAGAAGTTAAAACAGGGGAGTGAATGAAAAAAGTCTAACACAAGTCATGCTACTACAGTTGGTAAAACATAACCACAATTTCGAGCTTGCATGAGCTTGCATGTTTTGTGTACTGACAAATACACCCAGGCAAAGCAAAGCACCAACATGCTGCTAAATCTGTTTGCAAGGAAGATCAAACACCCAGTATCACTGTAGAAATTCTTGCGTATCCCATGTCTGATCCTTACAGCATACAGCACATGTGGTATTTGCAGACATAAGCCTGCAGAGCTTTGAGGCCTTCAATATGGATGATAATGAATATCCTTTCCTATTGTACTGCTTCACCATTAATAATACAATTGTACTGGTGAAACCATCTATGAATTGGATCAGAAAAGAAGTTAATTTCACCCATAACACCATGAATTGACTAATCAGCAGCCAGACAGCACACTGAAGGAGTGCAAGGCGGTGCATGTTCTGTATTTTAAATTCTTGTACTAGATTTTGCAAGCAGTAGTAATTGATTCTATCAATGTTTTGCTAGTTTCTTTCTTGGAACAAGACAAGTGAAACGCTTGTCAGTCATGCTGGGCAATGAGTCAATCAAAAAAGGGCAGGCCTTTGGCTTTTGTCTGACTTGCTGGGACTCTTATTAGCAGATGCCTTAACACAACATAAATAGGTACTGTAATTAATGCAGATACATATCTTTAAGAAAGTGAAAATGGCTCCTTCCTGGTACAGAAAGGACTCAAATCTCTTCCAAGGACAAAGGGAAAAGCATAGAAATTACTGATCTATATAGAAGGTGCACATGCTCTTCCACATGATGTTTCCTTTAACCAGCACAATACTTCTGAAGACACAGAAAGCAGCTTTTCAGAAGAGTATCAGGAAGTGTATGTGTGTTTTTCTGGTGGCCAAGTTGAACATCTCAGGATTGTGCTCTTGTACACTAGTACGCTGAGCTGTACTAGCAAGAATTTATCCAGCAGGTTGAGGGAAGTGAGTATTTCCCACTGTTGGGCATCTGAAAGACCACATCTGGAGTGCTGTACTCAGTTTGAGGATTCCCAGCACGGGAGAGAGATGGACAGACTGAAGCAAGTGCAGTGGAGGGCCACAAGGGTGGTTGGGGCTGCAGCTCCTGACATACAACAGCAGATCTGGGTTTGTCCAGTTTGGACAAAGGGATGATGAGACCTCTGACTGTTGCCCTCAGCTATCTAATTCTGCTTATGAAGAAGGCAGAGAGGACACATTTTGCAGGGAAGAAAATTATGACTATCTATAAGGGGAAAAAAATCAGTGTGAATGTGGTTCAGTACCAGAACAAGCTGCCCAGGGAGGCTCTGTGTATTCGGTTTGGGTG
>JANHGB010067564.1:0-29560 GCA_026283785.1 Coracopsis vasa
TGGAAATGATATTAACATATTGAGGCCATAAACCATCACCTAAGGAGCAAAGATACAGAACCAGACTGGAAGTCATCGCAATGTGCAGCATACCTGTTACGAGTGTGCTGGCCACACGTGTGGAACAACAGTGCGCCCACAGCTTCTGTATGCCATGTAATAATATAAAGTGCTTACTCCTCTCTACATAAAGACAGAAATTGTATTCAGGTAGTATCCTGAACTGACCTCTTTGCATGACTCCACTTGCCCCATGATATCTAAAAAGAATGAAAATTGAACATAAAGGCAAATAGTTACATTTAGCTGCAGTCCCTTTAGGAGAGTGTGAATGGTTTGAGACCGCAGAATAAAAGCTAGAGTGAATCAGCAAGGCACAAAGACGACAAATGAGAAACAGAAACAACTTGCTCTACAAAACAATAAATACCAGTTACACTGATGATGCAGAGCTAAAAAGCTATTTGACATGAAATAAAATTATTCAAAGTTAGAATCCTGTACTAATGAAATGGGACAATTTGCTTTACTTCAGTGGGCTTTGTGGAAACATTAGTACATTGTAAACAACATATTAACACAGAGTGCATATTTGTGAAGGACGAATTAAGTCAATACTCAAGCTGTAGGAACAATTTAGCACATAAAGCAGTGCCATGTACAAGTCTGGCTTGTTATCAGCTTGGCCTCTTGAATTTTTTTCTCTCAAAAAGAACTAGCTTTGCCAAAAAGCTGAAACACTCCTATAGTCAGGAAAAAGAAAGCATTAAACATGCACCCTTACAGAGAGATCCATTTGTGGCAAGATACAAAGTTCTGCTTATAGTGAAATGGGAGATTCTACAAAATTTCTATTGCTTTAAATATGTTCTTATAAAATCAAGTAAATTGCTTTTACAAAACATGATGGTCTAGAACCCTTCTTCAAACCTCCACTGGAGCTGTTGCTTTTCTGCAATATCCATATTCATCCAAGAATCCTGAAAACTGTTTAAATGCTTGTCTTTCTCACACTCAAAACCCCTTAATTATCTAACTCAACAAGACTATCATGTAAGTATCACCCTGTGGAAAAACTGATGCTCTTCAGAACCTCCTTTAAGCAGCCACTTCACTTAATGAAAAGATCAGCAAAAGAAGCAAATTTCCAAATATGAAACATTTTTACCCAGCAATAACAACTTCCTATTAAAAATGGCAAATTAGCAACAGCAGTGAATCCAACAATGCTTTAGAAGGCTATTAAGAGGTAACATGTTAAAAGGGAATATGGTGCCAATCTCTCATGAATAAAATATTATGGATAATATTATGTTTTAAGAGATTTTGAACAGAAATGCCATTGGCATCATTGGCATCTCTCCAATGCATACTTCTGCCACTCTCAAATACACAATTACATTATCATGAGTTTCAATTTATTATTTTAGATGCTAGTTATCAGGTCTAATACACTTTGGTTTCTAAATCTATTCATAAAGCTCTTTACATGAACAACTAAAATTAATGTGAAACTCAGCCTTAACCAAATCAATATTTCGTTGGTATTCGTAATTTATTCAAGTTTGTCTACATAGAGAAAACATCAGTTTCACTGCTAAATTTGAAGCAGGAATTGACATGTTCTATTCCCCAAGGTTTAATTGAGACAATTAGGATCTGAAGACAGAATACCTGGTGACACAAGACTCCAGAAGCAGCATATCTGCTCTGCTCAGCCCAGATGCACTCTGTTCCTCATGTCAATAATCCATACCCAGGTCTCTTTAAAGTTTCAACCTGTCAGTAATGATGACTGGCTAACATAATTTCATTCAATGAAATCAAAATGTAAGGCCAGGCCTCAGAGCTAATCTATACCACTGAATGAAATTACTTTTCATTTTTTATTTTCAGAGAAAAGTTATGTTTACAGACAAATGATTTGTCATTGATTCTTTGCTGTTACCTGCACTTGAATGAATACCTTATGACATAAACTTCAGTGCACACAACATCAGACTGTCATAATTGTTATAATCATATCATAAAAAACTTCTTCTAGAAGCACTAGAAGTAGCATTCAATCATGGAAAGTAGCTTTCCATCATTCCCACCTTCGTAATGCTTAAAGACAAAAATTGCAAGTGGCCAATCACAACCTAACATACAAAAGCAAATACTGAACAAGAAAACATTCGTATCTCTGTATCTCTGACGATTTATTACAGAACTACAGAGAAAATTTCCTGGAAGGGGCATGCCTTAACATTTTCTTGTCCTAAAAGCTGACAAATGACATTTTGAACTGGTTTAGTAGATTAAAAGAAGTGGCTGAAAAAAATTCATTATACAGATTTCAAGATTCCCTGACACCTGTTGAAATGGCACCTTGGCAGGGTACGAGTGGTCAAGATTTCTGAAGGTGTCAGGGAAAATGCCTTGATACTGGTACTGGGTGAATCAAGCAGGACAATGCTCTCCAGCATCTGCTATTCACTGACAAGGGAGATCCAGCTAGGGATGTAATAGTGGGTGGCAGCCGTGGCTGTACTGACCATGCAATAGTGGGGTCCAAGGTCCTGGGCAGTGAGAAATGCAGTACTGCAGGGGCCAGTCTGGAACCTATCCTGTTTAATTTGTTTATCACTGCCCTGGAGGAGGCATATAGTTTGCAGATGACACCTACTAGTGAGGGGCCAGCTGATATGCCTGAGGGCAGAGCTATCTTTCACAGAGACCCCAAGCAGGCTGAAGAAATGGGCTGAAAAGAACTTTGGGAAATTCAGCAAGGAGAAAAGCCAAGTGCTGTCCCAGGGAAGGAAGCACTCCTGCTGCAGCCCAGGATGGGTAGCGACAGGCTGCTCTGCAGAAACATCCCTGTGGGCAGCTAAGCATGGACCAGCTCTGTGCCTTGGCAGGAGGGACAGCCAGCAGCCTCCTGGGCTGTATTAGCAGGGGCACAGCCAGCAGATCAAGGGAAGTGATCATTCTCCCTTAAACCTCCATTCAGCACCTACTAGATCTCATCCAACTGTGTCCAAGAAAGACATGGACAAAACTGGAGGGAGCTCAGCAGAAGACCCCAAAGATGGCTGGGGCTGAAACTCTTGCACTGCAAGGAGAGGAAGCAGGACCCGCACAGAAAAGCTTTGGGGGTACCTAACAGCAGCCTGCCAATGCCTACAGGGAGGCTAACAAGAAGATGAAGACAAACTCTTCATGGCATGAGAACAACAGACAACAGGAATAAGCAGAAACGAGAGGTTCAGAATGGATTTAAGGAGAAAATTTCACCCTGAGGGCAGTCAGACAGTGGAGTGGATTGCCCAGAGAGGTTGCGCAGTTTCCCCTCTTGGATGTTTTCAAGACAAGATAAGATAAAGTTCTGCACAACTCAGTCTGACTTGAGACTTCACCCTGGTTTGGGCAGGAGTGGACTTCTGAGGCCTCTTCACCTGAATTATGCTGTGATCCTATGGTTCTAAGACTAAGTGATAACATATCTCTTTCATAACTTCCTACAGGTAGTAGTCTAAAAACTGGTTAAATAACTAGACGCAAGTAACTTCCATTAGTTTGAAAGCAAAGTGTTGAAATTAGCATGTTAAAATTAGTCCTAATAAATACAAATAAGGATACACTGCCAATACTTCCTTTTGGGCATTTTATGCATTGTCAAATATTCCTAATGAAGTATTGTCACTATTTTGAAAACAGTCATGCAGATAATGGATTACTCCCCTTCCAGTGGCATAGTAGTGATAACTCCCAAAAACATCTGCATATTCCACAGATTAAGGATTCACTCACTATAAAGAAACTGATGCCCTTTTCAACCAACTCTTTCATTATTTTCTCAACTAAAAGGAAAGGAAGAACACGCATAAACACTTGCACTACCAACATGCACGTCTGTTCTGTTCCAAGATTAGACCAAAATCACTCTTTTTTCTTCTTTGTTATGTTCATAAAGATTATTTGCTACAGATTTTCCTTCGTTAATCACCTTGGTTTTTTCCTTACTATTACATTTATTAGTCACCAACAATTTTCAAGAATCCTTGGAACGTATGTTAGAATTATATGCTCCACTGCATATCTTATATACAAGCAATTAAGAAACTACTTCTACATAAACTACAGTAAGATTTATGGCAATCTTCACTAATTCCTGGAAAATAATTTTTCACTCATTCTGGAAACTGCAAATCTTCTTCCCACTATCTATCTGGAGTATTCTGAGTTTTTAACAGCTATTATGCCACAATCACTACCATAATGACAACCTAGAAATAAATTCAACCAGGTAAAAATTACAGCGTTCAACTCAGCATTACAGCATATTTGCTCTGTTACCTTTCCATCCTTGTTTCTAAGCCAATAGACCTCTCTGTGTAATATTTATCCCCATGACAAATACCGGGAATAAAATGATGCTTGGACACAAAATATTCAAGTACATACCTAATCCAATTTGCAGTACTTTTATGTGGACCATATGTATTCTGGAAATACAGTTCAAAACTCATCTTTTTCCATTTCTCTCATGGCTGTACACCGTTTAAGTGTGACATGCTCTTATGTTCCTGGACAGGTGATGAACAGATGTGAGCTGTTGACACTTCAGATTAAGCACACAGGCTGATGCTCCCATTGAGAGGTCTCCTATGAAAGCATGATTGTTCATAATATTTTGCTAAGTCCTTAATTTTCGGGTGAGGTCTATTAATCTCATCATAGGATCCCAGGGCTCTTTCACCTCAGTTCTCTCTTCCCTGAAACTCTCACCTAATCCTTGTCCTTAGTGAAAAAGGACACAATTTCTTTCCCAGTTCTACCATGTGCCCTTGAAGCATATTCATAACAGTCATTTCAGCAATTCAGAGTGCAAGAAACACACTGCTGTGAAGATGAACAGGGGATGAGGTCAGCATCTTTTTATGGGATGCAGAAATCAAATGGAAATACCACTAGTGGCTCTGTTAAGGCAAATAAATATGAATGTCCATGCCCCATCAGAAGAAGATAACCTGCTACTGCATTACGGAATCACAGAATGATTGAGGCTGGAAGTGACCAGAGGTCATCTAGTCCAAACTCCCTGCTCAAGCAGGGTCACCTATTCCATCTTCCACAAAACAGTTGCTGAATACTTGAAATAAAACTTACAGATGTCTCTATGTGGCAAACTTATGCTTTTTACATTTTTTTTTAAGTCCAGGATTTTTATCCTTGCATTTCCTTATCTACGTATCAAGTGCAAACAAAAAACCCAACAAAAACCAAACCAGAGGCATGGTGTAATAACAAGTTTAACAGGAAAGATCAGAAAAACGCAGCTGCCACCTTAACTTCTGTCTTCTGCATGCAACTTGGCACATCTTACAATGATACAAAGGGAGAAGTTTTAATTGGATGCATTTTTAAACCTTAACCACAAAGCTCGAAAGAGACAAGGTTTCTTCAGGTTGGTTTTTAAATAGAATTACCAAAAAAGACTCCATCGACAGTTATAGAATCATAGAATCACAGAATCATAGAATAGTTAGGGTTGGAAAGGACCTTAAGATCATCTAGTTCCAACCCCCTGCTGCTCTGCAGAAGTTTCACTGTTTTGGTTCAAGTTTCCTCTTACATGTGCAAAAGACAAATGAGGGGCATTCCCTTAGAGAGAGAGATGCAATCACTAGGCACAAAGCTGACACAGAAAGTCCTCTTCAAAACTTAAGGCATTCTAGGCAGCCCCCTTCAATGAAAAGATTTATTTCTAAAGACTGATGAGGATAAAGTACAGATCATCTGCAGGATGGCTCAAAGCACCTGATGTCGGTGCTCTGAACTGCCTTCTGGATGTGCCCTACGGCCCTTACTGACTGTAGAAGAAACCATGGGAGGACCAAGAAAGATGCCTGGAACAAAGGAATAGTAATAAATTCTTTAAAAATAGTAATGATTTTTGGATTTCTAAAGTACTTGATGACAATTTTCCTCTGCTGCACTGACGCACTGTCCCACAGTGGTTCTGTGTCACTTTTATAGAGGTGAATTCCGCTGAATTTTTGCTCCTCTCAAAGATCATTTTAGGAACAGGACATGTATAAAGTGTCCTAGTATGCAGAAGCTTAGATCTGCCATACCCTTCTCTGTGGAAACCATTATTGCATGCCAGTTCACTCAGACCTAGCTTTACTATTACATAGTGCCAAAGAAAACTGAGCATGTTTACTAGGAAATAGACATGGAACAAAACTGCAAAACAAGAAAATTAACTGAATTCTATTAAAATTGCATTTAAGAATAAAGATTTGGTTTCTTAATTTTCTTAGCTAGCTTCTGTCTCTCCTCCTCCTAGTTTAGCTGAAAAGTTTCTAACTTAAAATGGAGTTTCTTTGTCCAAGATGAGTGCTGCTCATGGAGGAGGAAAGGAATCACAGAATCATAGAATCATCTAGGTTGGAAAAGACCTTTACGGTCATCATGTTCAACTATCCCAGGACTGCCAAGACCACCACTAAATCATGTCACTGAGGGCCTCATCTACATGGTTTCTGAACCAGGGATGGTGATTCCACCACTTTCCTGGGCAGCCTGTTCCTGGTGCAGCATTTGCAGCCTTATTGGCCTCAGCGTTGCTAAGGTCTTCTGCATATTTGGATATAATACTACATTGTTAAAAAGAATTATCTAGGCAGAATTTAGCATTAGGAAAAATACTAAAGACACAAACTGCTTATTTCATTCATAGCTATTCTTTTTCTATGAATACTATACACAGCAATGCATCCTCCTCTGCCTGCTTTTGGTGCTTCAGGGTACATAGAGGGACATTGTCACACAGGTTCCTGCTCCCCTGACCATATAATAAACAGCCAGAAGCCAGCAGAACCAAGCATACCATGTCAGCTAGGGCTTCCTGAGTCTCCACACAGCCTGAAACCATGCTTCAGTGACAGGTACTGTCTCATTGCTTACTGCTACCTCTGAAGTGTCACACAGACAGAGTCTGTAATACTTTCACACAAGTTAATCCAACAACAGGGTGCAGAAACAACACCACAGGTATGTAAAGTGGGAGTCACAGTACAGAAGAAAGGAGAGAAAGATGGAGAAAACAAAGCAAAAGTCAGGAAGAAGACTGGCCTGGTAAGAAGAACAGTGGCCAGGTAACAACACATACAAATAAACTCAGGAACAAATGCTTTCTTCTCCCCACGATCTCTGCACAAGTCCCCCTGACATTACAGGGAATTGCAGAGATATACTCCATCTGACAAACTATAAAATAAATGCAGAATCTTGCCTTTTCCCCTTCATGAATTTGCCATGCCAGATCAAAGAAGTGGGAATTTGGGACCAGTGCAGTACTGATGCAGCTGGCAAAGCTGTTTATTTGAGAGGCTAAATTCAACCTTCGCTTGGTCGAATAACTTAATTGTGCTTACTGGGAGCCTGCTTTATAAAAGGTTCAATTCTTTCCACTGCCAAGAATCAGAGTTTGCTTTCAGCATGTTGAAATTATCTCAGGGGAAGGCTTTTGTGAGCCAAACCATTACAAAAGTATTCTTAATTGCTTTCCACACTCTTGTTGAAACAGGAGATTATGTAGCAAATCCACATTCTAAACCAGAAAAATTAAGAAGAGAGTGAAATGAAAAAGACAACCTGACAGATAAAAGTAATAATCTTAACCTTAACATACCTTAACCTAAACATACCTTAAATAATCAAATGCAACTTCAGACATTAAGAGTTTCTAACAATCATTGTGCCCCCATGGAAAGATATGATCAAGTTGTGTTAACGACAGAATGTACACTATGCAGATCTATTTAAACAACTTGTACAGGCCACTATTTGAAAACTGTATGACTGGTCCATACAGATGTATGTTATCTTTATTTGTAAACTGCCCCATAAATTAAACAGAATAATAAGATATCAAGAGCCTTTGACAAGTAAGTAATTTTTCCGTTCTCTTGGTTTGCTTTTATTAACATGTCAGAAGTTTCAGGAAGGATTAGATTATCTTTTATGCTGGAATAGCAATGCTGACATTACAATATCGAAGCTATCATTGAAAAACATTAATCTGCAGATAGTTTATCTATTTTGCTGAACTACAAACATATTTCTTCAGGTTTTGGTGACAGTGCCTCAGTATGAAGGTAGACAAAAGGAGCAGCTGAAAACAGCCTCTGTAATCAATAGCCTTATACTCTTCAAAAAGTCTAGGATTATGTCAAGAAAATTCAGAGAATTTCTCAAGTTTAGAGAACAAGGAACCAGAAAGCTTTGAAGACAGATTAGTTAAAAACAGAATGTCCATAAGTATTATGAATCATTTAACACAGATATGGGTGCAGATGGGTCAGACAGATATCACTCTAAATTCATATAAGATGTGACAGGTTTTGTCTCTTCAGTGATTCTTCCGTCAGCTCGAATAATTTGCAGAGGAATATATCTGCTTTTTCCCCGCTCTACAGATGCATCTCATTCTGTCATTTAATAAATATAAGTATCTGAGCAGAAGCCTCTTCTGAACCTGTTCACAAACACACTCTTGTGCATGTTTGAAAATAATTGTACAGGAAGCTCTTAGCATTATAAAATAAGCGTAATTTGTAAGTGTTCCCCAATCATTTTATCTGTAAACAGAATACAAGAAGAGCAGCCCATTATTAGTGGCAGCTCAGCTTAAAGCCAAGGAATGTCGATAAACTAGAAAATTTAAGAGTCTGCCATAACATCTTCCAGGCTCAAAGCAATCTTAGGGGAGACACTTGCTAAAAGAGGCAGATGAGATGCCATACAGGTTAGCCGATGCACATCGCATTACATACGCCCGCCTACAACCACGTTTAAAATTAGCATGCCACTCACCAAAAACAACAGTTTTTCAGTACACGTTGCTATTTCATATTAAGGTGGAGCGAGTTAGGCTGAAGCAACGCACGTAGAAAAGTAAAAGGTCTGTAGTGTCGCTACTACATCGGTATAAAATACAGCTACAGGGCTCACAAGCTGCCCTGGTGAAGTATGTTTTTTTGGAAGTGATTTAGAGATACTTTATCAAGCCCTCAGTCAGAAAGGAGATTTTATTACATTCAATCTCATTAAATAACTCCAAATTAAATTTCTTATAGATTAGAAATATATCCTCAGAAGCTGGATATTTTCAAATTCATTTGATATACCGCAGTTGGACATCTATGAGGTCTTTGACACAGCACTGTTGGACACATTGATGAAAATGCACTACAAAAAAATCAATTCAGGACATCTTAAACAGATTAAAAACTGATTAAATGAGAGATCTCAAAAAAAAATTTTTCTCCAGTAGTGCTGTTTCTAGTGGAATTCCATAGAGTCTATTCTTGATCACAGATAAAAATATTACTGTGTAAAAGTATTGTTCATAAGATTTGCAGAACTCATAGAATCATACAAAAGGTTTGGGTTGGAAGGGACCTTAAAGATCATCCCTGGACTTGCTCAAGTAGGTCTACATTTTTCTTATATTGGGGGCCCCAGAGCTGGATGCAGTACTCCAAGTGAGGTCTTATGAGAGGGAGATAATCATCTCCTTTCACCTCTGGTCACACTTACTTGATGAAGCCCAGGATACGGTTAGCTTTCTGGGCTGCAAACACACATTGCTGGGTCATGAACTTCTTGTCAACCAGCATCCCCAAGTCCTTCTTCCCAGCACTGCTCTCAATTTATTCTCTGCCCAGCTTGTATTTGTGCTTGGGACTGCCCCAGCCCAGCTGCAGGATTTTGCATTGTCCTAGTTGAAATTCATGAGATTCGCATGGGTCCACCTCTTAAGCATGTCAAGGTCCCTCTGGATGGCATTCTTTCCCTCCTATGTGTCAACCACACCACACAGATTAGTGTCATTGGTAAACTTGCTGAGGGCGCACTCAGGTCGTGCCCATTTCACCGACAAAGACGTTAAACGGCGCCAGTCCCAGTACTGACCCCTAAGGAATGCCACACATCACTGATTTCAAATTGGACATTGAGCTAATGACCGCAACTCTTTGATTGTGACCATCCAGCTAATTCTTAATCCATCTAGTGGTCCATTCATCAAATCATGTCACTCCAGTTCAGAGACAAGGATGTCATCATTGTGGGTCAGTGTCAAGCACTTAGCACAAGTCCAGTTAGATGCCATCAATCACTCTTCCCTTATCCACCAATGGTATTATGCCATCGCAGAAAGTCACCAAATCTGTCAGGCACAATTTGCCCATAGCGAAGCCATGCTGGCTGTCACCAACCACCTCATTTTCCATGTTCCCTCACATGTTTCCAGGATGACTTGCTTCACAGTCTTGCCAAGCACCAAGGTAAGGCTGACTGGTCTGCAGTTCTCAGGGTCTTCTTTTTTTTTCTTTTATTAAAAATGGGGGTTACATTTCCCCATTTCCAGTCAGTGGGAACTTCACCAGACTGCCATGACTTCTCTAATATGATGGACAGTGGCTTAGCCACTTCCTCTGCCAGTTCCCTCAGGACACACGGATAACCTAGGTAACCTGGTCTTATTTGAATTCCTGGTATTTTTAACAGAAAACTGTATAGCAGGGTTGAATAATTCACATCATACTTACTGTATGAGAAACTTTACTATGAAGAATTTAGGAGGTAAGATGATTAACTAACTAATCATAGGTGTGCAACATGGTACAGTGCCATGACTTATATATTTATTTTTAATAACTGTTGAATGGGACATTGATGGGAACGCTGTATTTTGCATTGCAAGGTATTACATATTACAAGGCCATCTGCAGAGTGAATGGAGAGGAAGAGCAAGAGAAGTTCCCCCAAACCTCTCTCTTTCACTCTGCTGAACAGTTCTTTGAGAAGGAAGAGACATTTCTGACCCCTCCTCCTCCAGAAATAGAGTAGCAGATGTCAAAAGAGATTGCTGGCAATTAGAACTAGAGAACTCATTTAGAACTAGAGAACAAGGGTATATAAACTAGTTCCCAAGCAACTGTATCACCACCTACAAGTACAAAAACCAGAATTATATGTGATTTTCACATATATGGCAAAAGAATCCCACTGTATTTACATAAAATAAGACAAATTGGCCAGGCCACACATAATGTATCAAACAGCATCCTTTAGTTGATCTGTACAAACACTGAAGTTTGTAGCTGAGGTGATAAAGAAGCCAAAAAAATTAAAATAAACCAAAAAAGTTTTCTGTTCAGCATCAAAAAAGAACTACAAATATTGTGTTTAAACTCGTAAGTTTCATTTGAGCCAAAACAGGATTTTTTGGTAGCTTTGGTGTCACGTTACTCAATTATTTTACAATGAAGGACACTTCAAAAGAAAAATGTTGTTCAAAAGTAAAAATCAAGTAATTTAATTTCTATAACATTAGAACATTCTGAATACTCCTGAAAACAAATACATGGATGTTTGCCTCAAAAACTAAGAACATTTTTATGTTTTAAAAGATCCCTTTCTTTCCTCAACCAAATCTTTTTCTCAGATTGCATCCCATTTCACATTTCAGCCTCTCCTCGCATCACTGAACCTGTAAATCAGGTGAAAATATATTTCAGGATATGTAAAATAAAAAGGTTATGCTGTGTAAATTACAATCTCCAAATGTCAGTGCTACATTATTGCATACTGTTGTTCACTGATCTTTTCCATCATTCCCGCTTTGAAAGACTGGTGTAAAGGCTTTAGAAGAGGTGAGGCAAACATTATACTTATCGGTATTTTTCTCTTCTGCAATGATTATACAGAGAGAAAGTCAAAACAAGTGTAATGACTCATAAAAGATTAGCAAAATGTCACATGTAAGTAGTGCACTTGTGATGACATCTACAGAGGAACCTCACTGGTAAATTTATGTTTGACAAACCAAAACCATGACAGAAAATGGTAAAAGACTGGAGAAAAATCTCAGCCTAATGTAGCTCTGAAGGGAACTCACAGTTGTCAGGTTGAGATGGGAAACAGTCGTTCCACTCAAATAATATTGTCATGGTATGCATAAATAAGAAATGCACATAGGTACACCTGCATGCTCTGGTCACTCTTACAGTATTGATTTGCAAAGTCCATTGGAAGATTTCCATAGGAGCTGCATGGCTATATCCTAGAGACAGCAATAAACATCTGAAGCATACATTTAAAGACTCTTACTTTCAAGTCTCATTAGATATAATGAACTCTTAGATCTGTATTTAGACAAACCACATGCAACACATAAAAAGAGCATCTAAAAAGAAAAGCTTAAAACTTAATCCAGACTTTAAAACCCCACTCACTGAAAGCTAGTATTTTGAAAAGTTTGTTCCATCCCCTTTTGATTGATTAAGCCAGAAACTTGAGCATAAGCTTGTGAGACCTTTTTTGAGACTAATAACTTTTTATTAACCTAAACATTCTGTCAAGAAAATCAGTTTCTGTCCTGTATTTCTCAGTTGGGACCTATGTCTAGAGTGGAAGGTATATTCCACCATTGTCACTGATACTTTCTGATTTCAGTTTGTTTTGATCTCAGTTATGGAACCCTGAAAAATAGATTAATGTGAAGTCTTGAAGAAATTGTAAATAATGTGAATCACATTTAGAGTGAAGAAACAGCAAGGGTTTGTAATTTTAAATGGGCATCTTAAATTGTGTTTAAAATCCATCATTAAATAGAAATGCCTGGCATGGTTCTTTTCAAATAACTCAAGATTAGCTCTATTACTAAAGAAAATCAACAATTGACACATCAACAAAGAGTTATAACACTTTTTTGTCCTTGAGGCCTCCACATCATTCCTCACATTCACATTTACTGAGAGAAACAAAACAAATTAGGAGGAAAAAAAACCCTCCCAAGTAGCAAGCTCAAAGGTCCTCCAAAGAGACAGTTCCTATACAGCCAAATCTTGGACTGAGATGTTATAGGCCGTGAACTTGGTCCAAGCAACCTGTAATCATATCAGGAGTCATCCTTACCAGGTAAAAAGCTAAAGGTGTTTTACCACCCTCTCTTGTCAAGAAAATGCATCCTTCATAATTCACATCTTTACTGAAGACTTTTACTTCACCTTAAATCCACAGAAAGCTGATATGAGTCCTTTCCCTTATCAGAAGGCCATCTACTCTTCACAAGTTTCTCACTCTTGAAACTTAGTCTGCCTGCTCATGAGAGCAATTGTGTGGGGTCAGACTGAAAGCACATCTCTTCCAGTAAGTACTTTCTAACCATCAGCAGCAGGAGCCTTGTAAGAAGTTTACACAGATCTTTTAACAGGGTAAACATACAGGTATAATTCTCCCAGAATATGCTCCAAAACTCTAGCAATTTGCATCCCAGTTAATTTGTCAGGCAGAGAGGGCATTGTTGTTTTTAATAAGACTTAGTGGAGTTTTCCTCAAGGCAGTGACCATTTCTGAAGCCATGTAAACTTTTAAAGAGTCCACAACATCCTGCAGCAAACAGCTCTAGAGCTCAACCACATATCATGCAAAGAACCTCCATTTCCCTCCAAGACCTAGGCTGATTGTCCTCTCCTTTCACCTCCTTCCTCCATGGACTTTGGGAGTTCTTTCTTTCTCTTTCAGCACTCTGTCCAACCTAGGGCACTTGGAAAATTTCCTGATCCCTGGCTGATCAGTCCTGCATGGAAGACAGCTGACTACAAAACCTGATCCCTCCAAACATTGTGAATTACATATGCCACTTGCCTGTCATATTCATGCTGCTCTCAAGAACATTACAGAACTTCCCGATAGATCACTAAGGTTTCCATCTTTGTAATTAATATTCTTGTTCTCTAGTTTTGTTATGTGAAGAAAGTGTAGGTCACAGTATCTATCACCTTATTTGGACTGAAAGTTTGAAATCTATTGTGCTTGTTGTCTTACTAGTTTCTCAGGTAGTTAAGATTGAAGATGTGGTAAACAAAAGTCATTAGCATCACCTTTAAACATAACACCAAATCTGTCATGACAAGCACAAAAAAAACCTTAATTGATCCTGGAAGTATGTTGTAATGTACTCCCTAAAACCCACATTGCTAAGCATATGAGAGAAATACCTAGGAGTCATGACATGATTTTCAATTACTGGAGTCTGAGTGAGATCCCCAGCTAAAAGAACATGCTCTGTCAAGTGCCTGAAGAAAACCATAACCTCCACAGGGCATCATTTTGGAAGGTACAGGATCTGTTGTGAGCCTGAAGGAATAATTAACTAGAGATGGTCACAACACTGCAGACAGATGGCAAGTAACTAACCAGGGAAATGAAGAAGTCCTTCCTCAATGCCCTTTTGACAATTTTACACAAACAGCTTTCCATTCCAGAATGATCACTTAAAGTGAAGCTGAATCAAAGTAACTTCCAGTACCAAAGGCCAGCTTAGGCACCACACCTGTTATCTCAAAAAGCCCACACTGAAGTCCTAAACAGATTTCTGACTTTGGAGGAAAAAGGTTTTATTCAGTTCATTACCAGAATAATGACAATTCCAAAAGTATGAAAATGAAGTAAAGTTGATACTCTCTGGTAGTAGTAAGTGGGTTTTTTCACTTGTAACTTTCACTGTGAATCTCAGTCAAAGAAATCTAGTGTCTACCTAGGATGAGCAATCTTTAAAAAATACTTTCAAGAAAGTGCCCCTACACAGGGGAAACAAGATCTCTTAAGAATCCCAGAATATAGATCATTCCTCCACCCAGATACCTTCTAGTGAATGCTGGATGAGACACTCAAAATGCCCATCAAAATCATATGCTCGTCAAAAAAAACAACCACTACATACTATACAGTTAGGTTTCATGTCTATTTACAAAGATTTTTTTTCCCCAGAAGAGTGCAAATACTCAGTCTGCCACACGGAGCTTTGTCAAAATTCTTGCTAATTTTAACAGATCTTAAAAAACATTTTTACTTTAAATGAAACACAGGCTTAGACACAATTGGCCCAGCTTTGCATTTGTACAAAGATCTCAAAGTCTTGACACTTCTGCAAGCAGAACATTTAGAAAGCCCTTGATGGAGATTTTGAACTCTGAGTGTTCAAACATAGGTCTGAGGTCTTTCAGAATGGCACAAGTTGCCAGAAAGCATAGGCTTAAAATCTGAGCTATAAAAGGTAGAAAAGTTTGCTGAGACCGCTGTTTTCCCTGTGACATTACAGGGTAAGTTTCCCAGCCTTTCTCAGAGGCTGAACAGCCATGAAAAATTCTGCTTACTCAGTGGCACAGGCAGCGTGCTCTAAAAGAGGTCTCGGCACCCTGTTTGGTGCAAACTGAGCCTGATCTTTGATAAAGCAGCACGAATTGTCTTGCGATAAGGAAGTGTAGCAAGTACATACTGTCAAATGTTCTCACCAAAGCTGGTAGAGATAGAAACATCATTTGCTGCATCCCCTTGACAATACTATTATTTGACTTCTCAGTGTGTCTTTCAGGTGATACCATCTACCAAGCCCAGCTTCAGTTTCCCTTACACACTGAACGAACAGTGCCCTTCTTGCAGTTTTAATCTTGTTATAAACTGTGTGAAAACTTCTATGAAGTTACACTACGAAGTTACACTACCAAAAGCAGCCTAACTCATCTGCAGTTTCCAGGAGAAAACCTTCTTGTATAATCACAGTACGGACCAGAACAGATCCTGGTTCAAAAATAAAAGGCTACAATGTCTTACGTAAATCTGGGGGTTGAGTGAAGAAAGGGCAGTGATCTGAAGGTCATAAATATTCTGGCTATGCTCACTCCATATGCTCTGAAGTCCAACTATAAATAGCCTTCAAAATGCTACACATTGCAAGAAAGTTGACTAACCCAGATTTCACTTTGTAATGTGAGGGTAAAAGTCTAATGATGCCACAGAAGGGCAGTGGAAAAGAGTTGCTGAAGTCATGTAAGACATCTGCTGAAAGGGTCGTAGCTGTGAATTTCCATAGAGAGAGCCTGCTGGCTTTAAGACAGACAAAGAAATGAGAAAGTACAAGGCCACCAGAACAAGGTCAGCTCTTTGTGGGGAGTGAGCAAAGCAGCTAAACACTGACTTGAGTGGTCTACGGGAGGGAGAAGGGAACAGCTACACACACCTCAGCTTCCGCACATCCAATTCCCAACAAATTCTATAGCTAGTTATGACTTCAGATTAATTCCATTTCACATGTCAAAACAAGCCACACACATTTATACGTTCAGGAGTCAAATTGCTGCAAACAGAACCTGGGTCATCTGCCGCTTTTTTCCAGATCATTTACTAAAAAATTTCATTGACTCTGAATCATACTTCCAAGAAAAAACCACTGATGTGCTGGTCTCTGTAGCCTTCTTTCTCCCTCTGCTCCCTCACAACTCTTTTTAACTTTCTTGTGCTCTTTCCAGCAGCTGGCACTGCCAATTCAAACCATTACCCTAGCCCTGGGCATCCACATTCCAGGAAGCAGCTAGCTAAATTTGGACACAATCACCAGCACTTACAGTGCCAGAGTTGCTTCTGTCATACTGCCCTTGCAACAGCTCTCGGTGAGTTCTCAATGTGACAGTAAAAAGGACTCTGTCGTCTGTTTGGCTTCACAAACAAATATCACCCATCACTTCAGAAATCACTTCCCCACATCCCATATTACAATTTTGGATAGATGCTGAATAGTAAATAAATATCCCAAGAGCACTCAAAAGAGAAGCTGACTCTTTTCCCCGTCTGTAACAATCAAAGCAGGTGAGCCACAGATTTCAATAGGCAAGAAAAAAATCTAATCATTAGCTACACCTGAAAGTATCCTCAAAATATCCAAAGAAAGAAAAAAAGCTATATATTACTTTTCTTCAAGGACATTACCGAAAGATCTCAATTTAAATAAACTCCCCAGAATCGCAGCCAATTTATTTTGAAAACAGAAGCGCAACAACTTTTTTATGAACAGTCTTCTGTCCCAGGCAATCAAAGAAAGCAGATTATGAAATCTAGTATTTGATCCATTTTTCACAGGCACAGTGCAGAAAACATCTATGCTTAGGCCACAGATCTGTACACACACTTTCTTTGAGAAGTCTCTAGATGAGCTAAGCTCATTGATCTAAGATTTTGTGGATTTGAAGTTCTTGAAGGGCAGCCAAAAGTTTCATTTCAGTTTTCAGCTCCTTCTGGAATTTAAGATCCTGCTTCTTGTTCCTAAAATACTTAAACATATTTACATTATATACAGTATTATGCTGAGATGCATGAACTGGGAAAGGTCCTTAAAAAAAAGAAAGGCATCCTTAACATTTTATTTTCTATTTCAAATTAACCACTGAGGGCAGATTTTATTCTAAAAATAGATCTTGAGCTCTGAACTGGAAAAGAGTGTGGGGCTTGTTTATTTATTTTTAAGATGTTATCACACTCCTCTATCTAGCACTCCTTTCAAGTTGCACAGATTCAATTACTTGGCCCCTCAGTTTGCTATAAAACACTTTCTGATTGTATAAGGATGACCTTTCTCCACAGAACTACCATCTCATGAACATTGTCTCTCCATAAGCCCTTTGAAGGACACATTATGACTGAAGTGGGTAATTTTAGTAGACTAAGTAAGGATTCTGAAAGCACTTACTTGGCTTCAGACAGAGCACAAGTGTTGCATGCTGCACTGGAGTGCTCATCGATGTTCAGTGTTTATTCAGAGTGTCAAGGACTTTTTCTGAGAGTTTGCTGCCCCCAGGCAGCTCCCAAATGGTGGATGCTGTCTCCCATGGAGTATGTTTTCCTTCAACTTTTACAGGTCCCATGTCAAAGAACAAGTATTCTACCCAACTTCTCTGTACTGTTTCTGCAGATATTTCAGTCTTACAAATTGAAGGGCTGAAAAACAGTACTTTCAGCCCAGACCTATTATAAAAATGAAGCCTGATTTACCAATCTTCCTACAGTATGAGGTGCTCCAATTTGAGTAAGTGATCACTAGGGCTCAGTAATGCTCCACTGCATGCCCGGTATGAGACACACAGTATATATCCCTGACAGAGGATGGTTAATTTCCTATACATATAAGCATCAATAATAGAGCAATATCATGAAATCAAACAGAATGTGTAAGCGAGGTAAGACTTATAAAAGGAGATAAAGGGGATATTTTTTCCTTTAAAACAGGTCAATAAAAATTGTCCAGGTCATCATAGATAACTGCATAGCTATTTGAACTCTCATTTTCCACAATTTTGAAGATTGCTCTCCAAACTATGATGGTGAAATACAGCATTTTCAATTATTACAGGCAATGTCATAAAAGCATTCCTATGTAGAACTGTAGAACACCTATGAAGGACCAAAGTCTCTTAGTCCTGAACTACAGGAAAACATGCAAATTTGATCAGCTGAGGTTCTTCTGCCTGAAGCCCAAGCTTAGGCGTATTTATAAAGCAATCAAAAGCACCTGCAAGAAAACTCAGATTTGGTCCTCAGAATAACATGCAGCTGTCCTGATAGCTTTGTCTAGATCAGAAAAAGTGTTTCAAATTCTGTTTTGATTAGATAATGTGATTGTTGCTTTGAAGTTGTTTCACTAGAGATTGAAACAATGAATGCCTCAACTAAAAATGCACTGAATATTAATTCTTGCACTAAAGAGCCTTTTTATCTTAGGGCTATAACAGTTTTCCCAAGCATCTAAAGTCCACAGTGATTGTAACCTCATAGCTGGTACAACAGCATCTCCTGGCTAACTAAGCCTTCTACCTAAAGGACAAAGGTGAAAGGCCTTCTTGTCACTTGTACTACACAATAGCTACAATCACTGAACTAAATAATCTGAACTAGAAATGCCAACTCATCCTCTGTGCAATGAGGTTGCAGTTCTACAGCAGCTTGTTTGGTGATCGAGACCTAAAAATGTTCTAAATCGCATTTGGCTTGAAGTCAAAATTTTCAATTAAATGTAAGAAAAAGGGGATAAAATAAATTCAACATGCAACATGCTAGTTGCAATCAGCAAACTATTTTCTCTTGGGAATGTTTTGCAGAAATCTTTGGAAATAAAGCCCACTGGAGATATCATTATAGTAAATGTATGCAAAAACATTATTTAGGTGAAGATTGTTTGGAGATGGGGATTAGTTTCTTTGAATAGACTACTCGAATACAAACCTTACTAAGGTTCATCTTCTTTTTTCCAGGACTTCCTGACTGCCTTTGAAGAAAGCTGGATCTCCAGATTTCTGTCAAAATTTTGACCTGGCAATGCTCAGTGTAGAGAAGAGTTTCATACAGATCCAAGTCAGGACTCCTCAGGGCTGATAGATTAACAAGTAGTTTAAATTTGATTTAACTAGGGAATTTGATTAAAATACAGAGTTGTTTTTTCAGCATATGGGCTGAATTGTATGCACGTAATCTTTTTACGTGCACAAATGACAGCAAGTTATGCAGGCTGTCTCACAATTCACACATGCGATTTTAATTAGTGCTTATAGAAAGTTTCCACTTGCAGTTGCAGAACTGCAAATTACAGCTGAGGTCAGTGAAACATATAAGGACTGCATATCCCTGATATAAAATATCACAGGCATGCATCAGTTGAAAACAGACCTGAAAAATGCTTTGACAATGCTTTGAGGGCATGCGAAGGTTGGGTTTATTGGCTCCAAGGAAGACATCTGCTCCACCTGAGGTAAAATCTGCTGTCTCCTCATGTTGAAGTTTCATTTCTATTAGCACTAAGCAGTACTGCTGATGGAGCCCAGCAAGTCAGCTGGACACTAAAAAAAATCAAGTGATCTCCCTAGGAAGCAGACTTCCTGGTCTACACTTAGAGTGGAAGTAGGATGAAAGTCAAGATTCTACTGAGAGGTTTTTCTGATGCTCTCTTCTATGATGCGATGGAAAAGAAATTACATTTTTTGAAGAACTAAGTAAGAGTAGCAAAATTTCTTCTAGAAAATAATGCTGGTATACTCATTTGGGAAGGCTTGTAAGGAAATGAAAGGTGAAACAATTCAGAAGGGCTTTCAAAGTTCTGTCTTTCTCCTTTTTATTATAAAAATGGTGGCTGATTGTAAATACATCTATATAGGAATCAAAATAAAACCTGCTAAAAGCTACAAAGGTTAATGCTTCAAATTTAATGCAAACAGTGAACCAAGTTAATAATGCAACTGCTTAATATGGAGAAATAACTTAATGACTCGTGACAGATATTCACTACAAACACAATATATACACATCCTGATTAAATGGGTCCTACAAAAGCCACCATGTAAATCATCAGAAAGCAGATAATTGATGTTTATTTTCTGCTCTTTTTCAAAGTCTGTGCTTGTTTACAGCAGGTACATATGCCTGTGTACAGCATGTGAACTCCTTCTTAGAGGCCATGCTGCACTGTAACTTTCAAGTACTTTTATCTCATCTATGGGATATAGAGATTGGAGTAAAACAGGTTCAGCAGAAATATTCCACTCTGCACAAGTACTGCTGGGCAGCTGTTTGTGCTTGTTTTTGTGAAAATAATTTGAATGAACTCAGCAAATAGCAAAAAAAGCAGAGGCATAGCCTTGCTGCTAACATTAGACGTCTTGCTTTATAGATGGTATCCTCATGGGCAGAGCTCACAGGTGCACAGGCAGATGCAGGCTCATGGCTTGGTGAAAACCTGGCTCAATATGCAATGGTCACTTTGAATGAAGGATGAACTTTGTTCAGCCCTGGTTCATTTTTACCTAAACAGCATTCACCGTGAGTTCAGCTGTACAAATTGCTGATGTTAATTCGTTCTATTATAGACAGGCCCTAGGGTTTTAAACTGTACCCATCAATCTAAGTCCATCTATCCACTCTAACATTTAAAGACAGATTAGGTCATTAGTTTTGAAACCTGTGATAACAGCTATTGCAACTTATCACGAGTAACGTTCTAGGAATTTTTAATGTTTTGATGGGTTTTTTCACTGTATGCACATTTTGAAAACAAATTTTAAAACTTTTTCTTTTACTATAAAAGAAGATAGCTAAATACGTTAGAAGGATAATGTTTATTCATTCCTCACATTCTTGCAGGAGCTTACAATTTTACCTGCCATGAAATATTTTATGTCTGTATTATAAGTAGCATGAGAAACCTTTTTTTCAAATATTACATCTTTGGTTATTTACATCATTTCTTGCAATTAAAATTAAAAGAACTCTCCATGAAATGGTACTTAGGATCTTTGCAACCATAATTGACCTTCTCATGTGTTTTGCAATTAATTAGAAAGTTAGAAAACTGCATTACTCGGTACTCTGGATGTTTCATCTCTAATTACTCAGATATTGATATTCTGTTAATACAAGTGTCCTGCAACAAAACTGTATCAAATACTGGTATTGGAGGAATCAAGGCAGGTTTTTCATAGTCTAGAAATAGTAAAGAGCCTTGAAAAGCTTCAGCAAATTAAAACAGAGTCAAAAATTATTTTGCTGATAATAAGGAGTGAAGAAAGGAATTCTGGGGAAGAAAAAAAAGTGGGATATCAGATGAGGAGGGAGGGTACATTGCCTAATAATGTCAGGGTTAGAGTCCAAGCATTTTTTTACCTAGTGACTTCAAGTGTTGCTGTCTACACTAAGAATCACTTCACTACATAAATTATAAGCAGAACTACTTCCTATGTTTAAGGTTGTCTCTAATTCTGGAGTAAAGAGTTTAATAATCTAGAAAGTAGTAAAGCAGACACACTTTTTGTATTACTTACTCCCATTAGACAAAAGAAGGTAAATTGTTTTGTTTTGTTTTCTTTTGGTGGGGTTTTTTTTTTCAGTTCAGTCGATCGATTTTATCCAGCTCTAATGAGCACAATGCAAGTTTGGAGACTAATGTCAGCAGACCTATATTTTACAAAGAGACAAAACTAAATAAACTTAATGAACCACAGTCAAGTGGCTTATGGGAAAATAAAAATCACAAGGAAATCTTTATAAAATTCTCATGGTTTATTTTGATGAAACACTAGCAGATGTTAGAAATTGTGTATTTCCCACTCCTCACAGGTCAAGGCACATGGACCACCCCAGCTAGGACAACATACTGACTTACAGTTGCAGAGCTTACGAGACATCTGCAGTAAGGATTAAGGACTGAAAGATTCTCTAGCAGGGGTCAGTCTTGAAAGTGAACCAAAGTAAAGGGCAGAGAAATCTTTTTCCTTATCTTTGTTCAGCACTTCACTCCTGACTGGTTATGCTAAGTGCCACTGCCACAAAAGTAATACAGAACATGCCTCTTTCAGGACTGGGCATTTGGTTTGTCTGAAACTCCATAAACAGATTTCTACACACGTGCAGTATATGCTTACTCATCCATGTGGAAACTCTTCCTCTTGTTTTCCCAAATTACACCATAGTCCAGTAAATGCTTATTCTGAAGTTAACTACCCTTCTAGATGATACTCTCAGCAACAGAAGTTGACCTGTGAAATAAAATGTAATCAATGTCACGCTGTTAATGATTTAGAAAGAAAGCTGAAATCACCCTTTCCAGACCTATTTTTTAAAAGCTATTCTCTGATTATTTATTTCTCTTAGAATTATCAGAAACATTAAATTTAGTTTACCCAGTCTGTCTAATAGGCTCTTTACAACTTGTGTGATTTTTTCAGTCCTCAGCTGAAGATCCAGCCTTTCAATTTGAAAGAGAGGTATTTTTTCACACATTAGGATTTGCATTAGACTACATCACTAAGCGACAGACAAAAAAAAGAGATGAAAATAAAACTTTCAGCAGAAATTGCCTCCAAGGTTAATTAAGTTCATAATTGTTGTATGTGATGCTATTATTCTTCCTATTCTGTCAGTAGCTATCAGTAACATAGGTACTGATATGTTTGAAATTAAGACATCTAAATTTAGGCATTGAAATACAAGTACTTAGTTCCTTTGACTAAACGTGACGTCTGACATGTCATAGATCTGATACAGTGCTATAAACCCCATCCAAGTATCTCAGATACTTTGACACATTTCAAATGCTCGCTACAGATAGGTAAACTAGACCTTTAAGGCAACCTATTCAATGTGACCCACTTGGTGTGACTTGAAGTGCAGTTCAGCTGACCCAAAGTAGGTACCTGTTTTAGAGCAAGTAGAATCACTCTACAGGTCTATTGATAAGAAACTGGATTCAGATGCCCAACCATAACCATCTAGAGCCATCTGAGATGCCCAAGGGAAGGGATTAGCAGGTATGATGCAAGGCATCTTGCATTTGATTCATATCAGATACTGTAGCACTTGGAGGCTAGACAAGATACACCAGGGTGTTTTAAACTATGTTATACACCTGAACCCTACCATGGATCTCCCTCTACTATAAAGCTAAAGCAGCTCCTTCAGACATAGATAGCTACAACTGGATACCTATTTTAGGTGTCAATCTCAAACTGAATCCCGCCTCTTCTCTCCTTTTTGGTAGACTATGGCCGAATTCCTAACACCAAAAACCAAGCAGCACTGGATTTTCTTAGACTTCACAAAGAAGCAAGAAGTTGACATACAAAATGTTTTACCCTTTGCATATCACTTAAGTCTCTGAAGAAGGAGTTTATAAAATAGAACACTGTAGCTTTACATAGGTTATCTAACAACAAAATGAGTCGCAACTAAACACATATTTACTTTTAATCCTGTGTAACTTATGTTTTGTGGTGGGTTTTTTTGGTTGTTTTGGGGTGTTTTGGTTTTATCTTTGAGAGAGATGTCTAAAAAGGTGCTCTTTTCAGATTCTGTGTGCTGGCTCAGGAATTTTATTTGATAATGCACCACTTTACTCTTCTCCAAATACCAGGGGACTTAATACATTTTTAAGCAGAGGCCTCAAGATTAAAAAGAATAGCTTCAGTAAAATGAAAATTACTACCATGCTTTCAAACAGGTAAAGAAACATAATACTATGAGCTCTATGAGATACTGCTACACCTAGCTGTATCATTCCAAATCACAGAATTTAATTGCTGGAGAAAGGTATTCAGGCCAACTAAGTAACACAAGATGGTGGTAAAACACAATTGTAGCTGGTTTCCACTTTCCAGACTTGCTAATATCAGTAAAGAGGTAGATTCCAACTACTAGTTTTATTAGTGTTGAAAATGCTGAAAGGTGGCTCCACCTTCACCTTTTCAATCAAAATCAGCCACCCAAGTAGTTTTTATTTTATGAGATACATAGAGTGAATTTCAGAGTATCTGCAACGGTTATGTGAAGAGCTTGACTCTTTTTTCCGACAGATTTGGGCCACCTGAGCAAGTTTTAAACTCCATTACCTCTGAGTGAAATTAAAAAGCAGGTATGCAGTACTCAGCCTGAAAGCTTATCTGATGGCTAGCAAAGAAACTGAACATATGGAATTAATCACGACAGAATGTGATGCTATTTTAATAACCAACATTAATGACAGGACTGCTAGCAGTTGCAAAATTAGCTGCATCTCTGTCCTGTTTGTGGTGTCTGTTGCTCAAGTCCTTTAACATTTTCTCAAAAAGCTACTGTTACACACATCGTTGAGCAACTGCAGAAGCCAAACCAACCTAGGCTACAAAATGGAAGAGATAAACTGAAGAGTAAGATAGAAAGGACAGCCCTTGTTTTTAAATCCATTTTATACTTTGCTATATTTGATTCTTAATAATAAAAATAAATGTGGACTTTTTTATTCCATCTGGTAGCAAAATCAGTTAGACCTGCCGAGGACGCTTGGTGTGAAGGTCAGTGTGTACTACGGAATGGCAAAATTATCACTATGGTCAAAGAGAGACAGGGGCTCGAAACTATTCAAGGTAGGAGAAAGTACCCTCAAATGACAAAAAAGGGGAAAAAAATAGACTTAAATCAGGAATCATGACAAGCTCGTTTGAAATTTAACTGGTAAATTAAAACTGTCATGGAAAATTGCCACTATAAATTATTGCAGAAGAATGTAAGTATATAGAAATTCGTAATTGTTACTGTGTAGTTACTAATCTAAGACATTATTTCACTCAATCAACATCTTAAGAAGGAAAAAAAGCAGTGGAAAAATCTAATGGAATTGGTTTCATTTTTCAGATAAAGTGTTTTGTGGACATTTTCCTCTTCTGTTTTTGTCTTCTTCAGTTAGAAAGCATTTACAATAGTTTAAGAATGAAAAGGCCTTACAAACCAAGGTTCCACAGAAAGGCATAGGCAGAGATGCCTTTCTCCAATGTATGGTTCGACATTTCTGGAAAACAGTACTGAAATGTCTTTAACAAATGTGAGAAGAACACAAAATAAAAATAGAACAGAAGGTAGGGGCCAGGTACAGTTTCCTTCCTCCAAAATAGGAATGACTGCTCAATGCCTGCACAAATTAGTGTTATGTAAGTCCTCCTGTAACATTGTCGTGTGAAACACTGGCAACTTCTGTACTCCCTCACAAAAGAGAATTACTGGATAGAAGCTAAATGTCTTTATTGGGAACATAATCACTGGAGAGCCTCAGCTGATAAAAAACAAACCAGGGAAATTGTTTGTCCATTATGCTATTTCCTTTTCCAGTGGGCTCCAATCACAGACTTTTTATTTCATGGACAATGAATTAAGTTCAAGAATTCTCCTGACATGAGGAAAAAGGAGACTCTAAAGAGAACAAGGATTTTCAAATAGTAATTTTTGTTAGAAATAATCAAATTGTGGGAGTCAACGAATCATTATGTACAGAACTCCAACACCCCTTCTACCTCCAAAATCCAAATTATCCGTAATCTAATACCTGAAATCATTACGGAAGGCCTGACTCATCCTTTGGCAAAGGCCAACTGAGAAAATATTAACTAACCAACAAACAACATAAAAAGTGGTAACACGGAGAAAGATGTACCTTTAAATCTTTACAATCTATCATCACTATGATCTGAGCTCCACAGCCCACTGCTGAACCAGGAACGTATTATATACAGTATATACAGCAAAATTTTGCATGTTTCTCTCCTAGTTTCTCTTGATAATGTAGACTGATATATTTCTGACTGCCACATAGATATTCATATACAATCAGTTTGTAACTTTTTTACAATAGTTATTGGGACATAAATGTATCTTATAAGCAAGTGGAAGTACTAGCTGTAAATAAAACGAATAAATATATTTGTGGGGAGATAATAGCTTAAAGTCACAATAGTTTGGCCACTAACCGAAAATATGTTATTTCCAGGTGCTAGATAAAAGTTAAACAGATCTTCTGGACAAGACCAGAATACCTACAGAAATTAAAAGAACCAGACAGTTATAATGCATCTCTCCAGGAAGGAGGCCATGAATTATCAACTGCTTGAATTAAGACACTGAAAAAAAGACACAGAGAGACTAAAATATGCAGCTCAGAGTAGCTGTGGACATAGCATTCAATCATAGCTTCTTCCTTTTTCCAGTAAAATAGAAAAGTTTAGTTAGGATTGGGTATACATAGACTTTCATCTCTTTACTTAATGGGTAGGAAGTTTGGGGGAATAAAAAGTATCTTGCTTTTAAAATCTGGCTTTGAATCACCTTAAACATTCACTAGTAAGAAATATTTTATTTCAGTTGACAGAATTAGGCCTGTCATGTTACTATGCCAAGAAATCAGAAAAGATTGCAACTGAACTAAAACAGTCCTGAACCAAAAAACTTCCAGCTTCAGGAGAAATGAGGGGAGAAGTGAATCTATCTGCTCAACTACTTACTCATCTTTATACTCAGCTATTTACTCAAAAGGGGGTGCAAAGGTATGTAAGGCACAGTTAAGTTGCGAACTCACAGTATCCAACAGAGCAGAGGATACACATCACACTCCTCAGCTATGAAGGTGATGAGGATTCTACGTAGCTCCAAAATCCCTCAACACATTTTTCAATCAGAGGTATATTGCACTCATCTTCAATCAACTTTTAACATCTACTGATTCACTGAAAGGAACATTTTCAACATTGTTCCCACAAAGTAAGAACTAGGCATGAGCTCCAATACGCAATGAATGAAGGAAGTCATAAGACATAGAGACTTACTTTAACTTCAGCTTGAACATCAGGCTCAAACCTGAAAGATTAAGACTTTTTAAAATGTACATTTCTAGCTACTGCTGTGGCAGGGTCATGGACAAAGTCTCCTTCTGTCAATCATTTCTGTATTTTGCTAAAGTGGAACTCTAAGTAGCAGAAGAAAAATAAAAATATTAGAGTTCATGGAAAGGTTACTGGGATTTACCATAACCTAAGGTATTGGCAGAATGACAATAAATAAATGAATTTATATCCATTAACTAGGTATAGTTAACCACAAACCCAGGATTATATAGCCTGAGCTACTAGATCTTCCAGGCTTTACTAAATACAAAGATGTAATGGAACCTGAGGGCGACAAAGGTTGAACTCATAGTTACTGAGTCATCTGCAATTCTTAGAAACTTTTTATCAGATAGTTACTAAATTTGAAGAATTATTATAACAAATTGAATAATATCATTACTGAAAGAATACATAAGAATAACATACCAAATGCAAAATGTCCACATCTATGCAACACATATAAAATTTTACTTGTGTTTATACTTAAGTTTACTCAAATCTTTCTCCTGGGTTGTAGAAAGAGCATAAAATTATTTTATTTTAGTTAGTTGAAGCAAAAAAAACTATTCATCCATCCCATATCTACTTCCATTATGTGTTTTATTAAAATAGCATATTCAGTAGTCTCGTCTATATTATTGATGACAACGTAGTGGCTATTGGACTGACATAATGGTCTCAAGGAATTTCCAAATATAAATGTATTCTAATGAGATAATCCCTAGAGCATGGATCCGGAGGAATGCTATCTAAATAATGTCACTTCTGTTGCAGAATTGGTTTCAAATTAATTGTTTCTTTCTAAAGTTATAATTATTAGGAGAAATGCAGTTAGTCAGAAAAGATGAAGTTAAAAAGTGCATAATGTTTAATAGCTCATTAAATAGAAAATATACTGTGAATTTGGGAGTCAGAATGACTTGCAGCTAACTGAGAGATGATGGGTCATGGCACATGAAAAGAGACATTTTTGGCAGGAAAGCAATTTGGTAATGCTGACTGCAGCCTGCATTTACTTGACATTCGGAAAGATCATATGACACCAATGCAGATGAGGTGAACGGTGAAGAGAAAAGGAAGTGCAAGGAGAGCTAGAGGAGAAAAAGTTAGGTCATGAGCAACTGGGAGTAAGATGAAAATATAACTGTAATTATTGGGAGTTCAATTTTTAAAGTGGGAATGTAAGGTGCTATATTAAAGAGACTGAATGTATTCATGAAAGCTTTGTCAGTACTCTTCTCGCAGAGGGGGTTTATGTAGAATTCATAGAGGTGAATAATTAGCAATTTTGTAATTTCTTTTCTGATAAGAAAACATAATAACTGTTATGCACCCATTGCTCTGAGCATGATTTTAAAAGCATAGTTCATTTTTAAAAGCACGAAGCATGTATTCACTGGATGTCAAATACGCATTTATAATAATGCAACAAATCAAAGGAACTCCAAAGGAATTCTGAAACATTAAACATTTAAGAATAATTATACTGTTTAAAAAAAAAAAAAAATACACCACAACCCCAAAGCAAAAGAAACTCAAAACAGCTGAGCTAAGCTTAAACTTTCTCCTAGCACATTTTCACCTAAGCAGTGACCCCAACAATTACATGAGAGGATGCAAACATGAGCAGAATGGGAAAAGGCAGCCGTGTATTTGCATGGCCACAACTAGATGCATGCCACACCAGCCTGCACAAACGTGAGGGCTAAAGCCCCTTAAAACCTCGTACAGTCACCTAAAAGCACAAAGTGATGTACAAAGGACTGTACCATGTGGGCTCATATTCCCAGATAGAGCACAAGCATCCTAAAAGGGGAAAAAAGTTAACAGAAAGTGACATTCTTTTATTTTGTGAGGTTTTCACCATGAGCTGATCTATGTGGTAGAGCAAAACCTGTGATACAACCACCAGAAATACTTTTATCAAGGTACTGAGTTTGGTGGGATAGAGTTATTTTCCTAATAGCAACTCGTAAGGTGCTGCAAAGGTGCTGTGTTTTGGATTTGTGTCAGTGGCAGTCAGTAAGCCCACAATCCTGCAGGTACACCCTTTGACGGCACATAGATAAGGCCACATCAGATCAGAGACACCTCAAAGTGACCATAGCTATAGGTAAGTCCACGTCATAGCAGGTATACCCTTGAAGAGGCTGTGACCTGTGGATAAGTGCCTGCTGGTGCTGGAGCAAAGGGAGGAGTTCATTGCAATGTTAAACTCTATGGCCTGGTCCAAAGAGATCATGAATAGAGATTGTAATGATGTCTTGGGTTCAGCAGTGGCAGTCAGTTTTCTCCTTCTCAGTAGCTGGTGCAGTGCTGTGTTTTTAACTTTCAGCCTGCGAACAGCACTGATAACACCGATGGTTTTAGTTGTTGCTAAGTAATGTTTACTCTGACCAAGGACTTTCTGAGTCTCATGCTCTACCAGGGAGGAGGGGAAGCTGGGAGGAAGCAGAGACAGGACACCTGACCCAAACTAACCAAAGAGGTATTCCATACCA
>JANHGB010067569.1:0-14657 GCA_026283785.1 Coracopsis vasa
CGGCTGAGGGACCTGGGGGGTTCAGATGGAGAAGAGAAGGCTCAGGGGGGACCTGATCGCTCCCTACAACTGCCTGACAGGAGGATGGGGTGAGGTGGGTCCATCTTATCTCCCAACGAAAGAGCATCAGGATGAAAGGAAGCAGCCTTGCTCCCTGCAGCTCTGGGGTGGGCAGCAGGTAAAACACTGCTGGAAGACCAAGCAACGTGTGCTGCCCTGTGCTGGGAGGGGAGCCTGGGGACTTGGTTCATGATACTGGGGCTCCCATACTTGTGCCACTGAGCAAGAGCAAATATCCTGCTAGGATCAGGTCTGTATTTCCCAGTTGCAGACCCTGGGGACTGGATCTGCTCCCACAGCTGCTGCTCCTCAGGCTGAAATACCCAGCTGCGGAACCCCATAGGAGAGCACAAGCAATGATTTCTGCTGCCTCCCCCAGCAGTGCAGGCACAGAGGCAGCCCATCCGCATTTCGAGTGGGACCCAGGCTCCCGAGGAGCAGCCACAGCCCAGCTCTGCGGGAAGAGGCAGAAGCATCACCCAGCACTGAAGGGATGGCTCATTCACTGTGGTGCAGGAAGGCTAAAGATCAAGGGCAGGAAACAAGGGCACTACTGAAAGCCTGGAGTCTGCAAAGGGATCAGTTTCAACCCTTGCAGCAGAGCAGGGTGTGCTCCATCACAGGGTGAGAGAGGGCTCTGCCAGCTGCAGCATTCCCGCGCTGCCACCAAGGGCGTGCTGCTGCTGAGGTGCTCAGAATGAGAAAACCAGGATGAAACACTGGAAATTCACTGGAAGAGGTGGAACGGGGCTGTTGAGGACAGCCGGAGAGCAAGAGAGCCTGCAGCATGGGGGACCAGGGTCACTATGAGGGGTTAAGGGATGTGCTGCCAGCAAAGGGGTCTGCCTTCTGCTTGGGCATCACTACCAGGCTGGGTAGCAGCACTAGAGGGCTGGAGCTGCTGCCGAGTTACCGATGTTGGAAGAAGCCTTCCAGCGCCTTGCAGACCGAATAGCGCTCAGGGGGGGTCAGCAGATGCTCCAGCTGCTGCGTGAAGGTCCGTCCTTGGATCTTGATGCTAGAGGGGAGGATCTCTGCCACCCACTGCAGGGAGGTGAGCGCGGAGGAGCTGCTCGGGGAGTCGGCAGCGTCCGAGTCTGCAGGGCGCGGGTAGAGAGAGAAGAGACAATTGAACAGGCAGAGCTGGGGATGCCGGGACAGCTGAATGCAACCGGGTTTGGTCACTGGGCTGGGGACGGAACTGCATGTGTCCCCCCAGTCCCTGCCTGCAGCCAAAACACTCACACACCCCGGGCTCCACCTCCTGGTCCTCCAGTTGAACACCTCGGACAAGGGAGACCTCAGAGCATGGAGCCTCAGCCCCATAGAAATACAAATCCTGATGTGCTGAGACAGAGGTTGTGGCCACAGGGTAAAACCAAACAGGTTTCAGGCACTGGAAGGCAGCATGGGGACAAGGTGGAATGGTTCATCTGGAGCTGTGACTGCCCCTGCCTTCCTGGACCAGCTCCCTGGAGCTCGTGGCTGCTCCAGCAGGACCTGCTGGACACGAGCAGGGGTGTTTTGGGTGGGATGCTCTCTGGGATCTATCTCTTCACCCATGCTGCTTCCCACTTTCTGTGAGCACATGCAGATGTTGTCCTTTCTCTGGCTCTCTAAAGCCTCTGCTCATGTTTTAAAGTACTTTATGAGAATCATTGACTTCAAAAGCAGCATCAGTCAAGGGTTACCTCTGAGTGAACTGAGCCTTGGAAGGGCTTTTGCTTTGCCAGGCACATCTGCACAGGTCCCTGTGCTGCCTCTGCAGCGAGGGCAGGGCAATGCAGCTGCAAAAAGGGACCTGACTGAGATCATGGGATACACTTATCCATCTAGGAATATCCATGGAATGTGCTTATCCACTTAGGAATATGACTAAAGTAGCAGGAGAAAAAATATCCATCTTTCCTTGGTTTCTGCTGGGAGGCAGTGAAGCAGTTCGAGTGCCACTGCTCGGCAGTGTTAAGTAGTGAGGTGCTCAGGTTTGTTCTTAGCACACGTACAATGAGTTGGTATCACAGGGCTCCTAAGGTGCAGCTCTGGAGAGTCCATTGCTGCTCCAGAGGGAAAAGCCAGTCCCTAACTCCTGCACTGTGGAGCAGCATCCCAATAACACACCGACCCTCCTGCCCTTGGAAACGCAGCAGTGACCGCGCTCTGCCCTGGACTGTGGTCCTGTCCCTCTGCTCAAGCGGTGCTGAGAGGCGCCCGCCTGGCCCCAGCCACCCTCCCCTGCTGCTCTGCTCACCACAGCAGCTGAATTATTCATCCAGCAGCAGCTATTCCGAGCAGCAGCATCCACACACAGCGAGGGGTTTGCACAGCGGCCATGGATGCACAGGGTTGGATTACCCCAGTCAAGTACACAGCACAGAAAGGACATCGGCAAGGGCTGTCAAGGGCGATCACACAGTGGGATGAACCCTTCCGCAGAGCAGCCAAGCCGGAGATCAAGCCTGATCCCAGAAAGCAAGTGAAGGGAGCAGCGCTCCAGGCAGTGCATTGAACCTGCTGAGCCTATGGGAGCTATCTGGCAATTCCCACTGTGTGGAATTGGAGTTGGAGATCCAGCGAGGGGGTCCTGCAGCCCCAAACCCTCCTCCCGTGCTCTTACCATTGGAGAAGTTGACGATCCCCTCTTCCACCACCAAGGTGGGCATCGCCCCACTGCCCTGCAGCATCGACACCACCTTGTCATGGGAGCAGTTCCTGCGGACACCGAGAGGCAGGGTTAGGGCAGCAGCTCAGGAGAGCAGCAGTGAAGCAGAGCTTGCAGCCACCTCTATTTGTCTTACAGAAAGCCTCATCCCACTGCTCAGAGCCAGGCAGCGCTGGGCCCCACTCTGACCCCCCCCAGACTCTCAATCTGTGCTTGGGTTTATCTGTGCTGCACAGAGAAGAGCCTTAATCACGCCCTGCGACTGAACCTGTGGTACTTTAAGCTATGCTCAGACACAGAAGATGAGCTTCTCATTTCAATGGTGCCGTGCTGCGGGTCTCTCCTTGCCTGGCCTAATTCTGCAGGAAAGGGAAACGAAGGTGGGTGTAGAGAGTATTTTTGTAGGAAAAACCACCTCAGAGTGCCCTTGGAAAAGGGTATGGGACAGCCTGGGACAGCGCCTGCTCTGAGGACAAGCCTCAGCTCGGTTCTCCTCTATTAACTGGCAATGCTGCATCAGCCCCGGGTCTGCTGGATCAGCTGAAACGTGAGGACCTGAGCACTGCCAGAAGCAGCATCAGATGTTTAACCTTTAAATATTCATCCCTCTCATCCTGCAGCCTCCTCTCACCCTTTGCTCTTGGGTTTTGGGTGGAAAGCCCAGCCCAAGGACACACGGGCTGCTGGAGGGGTGCCCGCTCACCTCTGCTTTGATTGCTGTGAGCAAATAACACACAGAAGAATTAACTTCTGCGTGGAAATGCATTGCCCGTGGCTCTAAGTTCATGATCCCGTTCTGGGAGTGATCCATGGGCTGGCTGGAGCTCTGCTCCTTTCAAAAGCAGAGCCCCAGGGGTTCAACATGTACAACATAACCCACGGTGGCTCAGATCAGGGTCTGGGGTGGGCTGCAGTCAGGACAGCAGTTACAGACAGTGCCATGCATTACACATGGTTATTGGTACAGAGAAGTCAAAGGAGGAGCAGGGATGGAGCTGAAACACCACTCGCAGGGCCAGTTTTTATAAGGGAATGTTCAAGGAGATGTCCACATGGGCCAAATCCCTGTGCACCTCAGTAGAGAGCTCTCAGGGATCACCAGCTCTCATTCGGGTTGCACAAGAGTGAACAATGAAGATGCAGGTGCTTGGCCACCTTTCACCCCAGGACCTCTCAGCACAGGTCTTCTAAAGAGCCTCGTACCTCATGTCCAGGCCATTGAGGAATAGGATCCTGTCTCCAGGCTTGAGGGCAGCCTTCTCCGCCGGGCTCCCTAAATCCACAGGGAACAAGAGGGGCTTTAGCTGACAGATCCCTGCTCACAGGGATGGGGTCCCAGCTCTCCAACTGCTCCATGGCCAGGGAAATCCCCTCTGGAGCAGGGAATCCATGGCAGCTGGGTTATCTGAATGAGCTGGGGCCATTCACTGGGCATGGTGATGCCAGCACCCAGCTTGCATTGGGAATGCAGGTATGATTCCAGGCACTTCACTGCACATAGAACATTTCCCACCTTTCAAAACAGGGAGTGCATAAAGCCAAACCAGAATGCACCAAAGACTCCAGTTACTCAACCTGGGAAACTCCATCACTGAGCCTGGTGGAAGTCCCTTTTCCCATTTTCCAGCCAACAGCAGGTACTGGAAGCTTCCAATTCAGACCCGAGATAAATCAGTGCCTGAACCTGGTGCCTGGAGGTTTCCTTACCTGGCAGCACAGACTCGATCCACACCGGGGCATGGCCACGCAGTGTGAAGCCAAAGCTTCTGTTGCCTTTATAGACTCGCACAGTTCTGCAGGGGAAAAGCAAACGTGAGACCAGAGCCCAGTGCTTGGCTCTTGTTCCATTCCCAGCCCCTCCAAAGCCCTGGCATCACCCTGGGGAGGGCTGGAGGGATGCAGGTGCCATCCCTTATGTGCTATCACCGCAGCCCTGAGGCAAATGCAGTCCCCACTGGGACCAGGCCACCCATGCTGGAGCTCTGGGGGCCTCCTTTAGACCCAGTTACTGCTTTCTGCAAGCTAAAGCTTAACATCCATTAACCAGGGCTCCAGCCTGGGGAGGCTGGAGGGTCTGGAGGAGACAACAGCTCTTTAGGGCAAAGCCCCTGAGCATGGACTTTGACTCTACATTAAATATTGAGTTCATAAATCCAGCATCCAGCCCTTCAAATCCAACGTGTTTTTAAAGTGGGACCTGGGATACAGCTTGTCTATTGCACAGGACAGGAGACAGCGCGCTGCAGGGGCAAAGATCTCCTCAGCTGATGAGAGGGAAATTGCATTCCGCTAGGAAATTTTGGAAGGAGCATTAGGAAATCGTCCTGCTGGGAGGCTGATTGGAGCTGGGAGCTCTTCCCTGCAGGAAGCTGGGGGAAAGCAACGTTACCGAGATCATCTGCAGCCACAAAGCCTGTTGTAGGGATGTATCCTGCGCTGTCAGGAAAGGAGACTGTGCTGGAGCTGGATTTTGGACCAGTCACACCAAAAATTACCCTGGCAGGAGGAGGGATGCTGCTGAACACCCTGCAGGTACCAGCTGCAGGCAGGGGAATAGCTCGGGGCATGCCTGTGGCAGCACTGCCCATCCCGGAGGATTCCCCAGCTGTGCTGTCAGAGCAAATCCTGCTGGGAATGAAGCAAGAGGCACCGCCAGCTGAGCTCTGGCCACATGAGCAGTGGGAAATGGGTCAATCCCCTGCGCACCAGGGATTGTCCCTCTTTCGTCCTTCCTCCCATGGCCTCAAACGCAGACACCCACTGGGGCAGGGCAGGACAACACAGCCTGTTCTGTGCCAAGGTGCCTGGCACGGCCATGTATCCTGCATCCCATTGGTATGGCCAGGTACCCTGTGTCCCACCAGTACATCCATGTACCCTGCATCCCAATGGCACATCAAAGTACTCAGCATCCCACCAGCATGGTCAGGTACCCTGTATCCCACTGGCGCATCCAGGTACACTACATCCCACCAGCATGGTCAGGTACCCTGCATCTCACTGACACATCCAGGTACACTGCATCCCACTGGCACATCCAGGTACACTGCATCCCACCGGCACATCAAAGTACCCCACATCCCATTGTCACAGAAGCCATCATCCCCTCACACCCTGCCGGTGCCACCTCAGTTCCTCCTGTGGCTCATCCCAGCCAGCCCTGCGACAGCGAGGGGGCAGAAAGAGTGGCTTGGAGCTGGGACAAGGGGCACAAACGTGCCCAGTGAAGGCCTTTGCTCACCCTCACCCCAGCTGGATTCCACCCACTCCTCACCCCAAAGACACCCCCTTTCCCTGCCATCCCTCCACACAGAGCCAGCGGCTGGCTCCATGGGCCCAGGGGCACGCAGGAGCGGTGTTACCTGCGGGCAGCCCCCGAGGCCACGCTGCTGGTGAGGAGTGAGGAGGTTTTGCGCAGGCTCTTGCTGAGCTCCTCGTGGCTGCGGGGCACGGAGCTGGCGCGGGTGGACACGAGGAGCCGCTCCTGGTGGTCCTCGCTCCGGCTGCGGCGCAGGCGGTGGCTGTGCTGCTGGCTCTTGGAGCGGCAGAGCTTGCTGATGAGGCTCTGCGACACCACCTCGTCAAAGCGCTGCCGGTGCTTCTTGGGGATGAAGATCCTGCAAGCGTGACACCAGGGAAGGAGTGAGGAGTGCAGGGTGGATGTGGCCCGGAGCTCCGGATCCAGCCATAGCTGCGAGCCCTGGCTCCTCGTGCACCCTTGGCCTCAGTCCTCGCAGAGCTGGGGACACCAGGGATACCGGGGACACCAGGGATGCTGGAGACACCAGGGATGCCAGCAGCATCTCTTGCCCCATCCTGTGCGCAGCTCCAGCAGGGTGAGGATGTCAGACCTCTCCACACCACTGAGACTGATTCAAACAGCCCAGACAGGACTCCACATTCCCTGGCTCCAACCTTAGCTATTGCCACCATCCAGCTCCCACTATGGCCGGATAGGGGCCTCACACCCCTTGTGAGATGCTGATGCTGCGGGGATGAGGATGCTGCAGACAAGGGGACACCACTGAGAACTTGCTCTGCTTCAGGTCACCCCCCTGCCTGGTAGGAGCCGCTGTGCCAGCAGCCAAGTGGTCCTTGTGCCCCCTAAAAGGACCCCTGAACCCTCAGTGGATGCAAAGTGGGATCCTGGGAGGAGGGTGCATCCACACTGCTCCCACTTCAGCCAGGGTGTCACCTCTTTAGCACCAGGAAACACCTCTCCTTTCCCTTCTGCCACCACAACAGCGAGACACCAACACCCCCTCACCTACCCCCACCTCTCGTTTGCACATTTTGGGGCTTCAGGAGGAGCTGTTATCTCCGGGTGTTTCTATAGCAACTCCACACCGGGCTGCTCCTCGCAGCTGCGTTAGACAATAGCATCTTGTGAGGTTCATTAGTGCTCATCACCTCACGGTGCATGAGGACGCGCTCCCTACATTAGCACAAACCCAGACACTTGTGCTGCAGGAGAGATGTGAGCATCACCTCAAACTGCCTGTGGACCTCATCCCCTGCGGAGCATTAACTGGGGCAAACTCAGTGTCACAGCACCCACAGCACCTTGCTCTAAGGGGGCTGCATTGGATGCGATGAGGGTGGCTGGAGATGCTGGGGCTGGCATCAGTTCCCTTCCTCAGGCAGTGTCATCAAAGGAGCCCAAAAGCCTGGCTGAAGCCAGAGGAGAAGGAAGGGGAGGTTTCAACCCCTAAATCTGTGACCAGGACATCTCTATTTCCCCCCAGCAAAAGGCAGAACTCAAAATAAGCACTGATGAGTAGGAGCAAGCAGATCGCCACCATCCCGAGCCTGGCATATGCTCCCACAAAGCATTTGGTGATGATTTAAAATAAGCAACACGCTGGTACAATTCACAATCACTTTGTGATTAGGCAGCAGCTAGAAAAGAGTGAGGTGATGCCAATAGATGCTTCAAACTCAGCGGTGAGCAGGCTCCTATGGGACCGCAGCCCTGTGGCAGGGGAGGATGCAGCGGAGCAGTGAGTCCCAGCTGGATCCCACACCTCTGGCCCATGATGGGCTCCCAGCAGGGAGAAGTCCGGGTTCCTTGCAGGGAAAAGCAGCACGCTCCCATTTCAGTTGGCCAAATGAAAGTGCCCTGCTCGCTGCAGCAGGGCTGCCCCAGTTTGCACTGCCTGATACAGACATCAGGGCTGAGGAGTGAAGTACGGCTCGGCTCGATCACCAGGCGCAGGATGTGCTCTAAGGATGAACTGACTCAGTGCTAGGAGTAAAGCGGTGTCTTAGCAAGGAGAGGAGCTCATTGGTAAAAATAACCCTATTAAAGCATGCAAAAGAGTTTCCTTCTGTAAACCCCTCTGAGAGTAGCAGCAGTGCTGCTGGGTGCTGGACCCTGAGCTCCCGACACCCTGTGCTTCAGCAGGGGATGCCTCCGAGCTGTGGATGCCCACCTCTGGTCCTGAACAAGGGACCCTCCAAAGTTAGCACATGGGATGTCATTAGACATCGTTGGTGCCTCAGCCTGTCCTCTGCTCCAGCACAGTGCCCAGTGCTTAGTGAGAAACCATGGCTATTTCTGCAGGTCCCTGCAATCCCATGGGATAAACCTGCCTTTGCCCATCAGCGTGGCACTGAGGAGCAGCACAGCTGGAGTTTCCCTCCCCCAGCAAATCCCACTGGGATGCAGGGAGCATGAATGCGCCCATCCTGTTTGGGCAGACAGGGAGGGCTTGGGATCTGTGCAGCACTGACCTCTTGCCTTCAGCTTCCTCTTCCTCCTCCTCAGCTGCTCCAGGTCAGCCCTGGCTCTGTTCCCTATTGGAAAGGGGATGGGAAAAGCATCCCCAGCCCATGCTCTGAGTGTGAATTCAGGGTGTTTTCCAGGCCAGGAGAGGCCCCAGAGGCTGCAGGATGCTTTGCCTTCAATCCTCAGAAGCAGCCCAGCCGGGACAGCAGCACAGTGCTGCAGGATGGGAGTCCACCAGTCCCCATCCACTCAGCTCCCTGCTTTGGCACTCATCTTGGTCTTAGTCACACTCACTGCTTTTAAGCCCCAAGACAGGCCCCTTGCAGCTCCCTTCTGGACAAACATCCCTGTTCCTGCAGCCTGTGCTCACTGACAGCCCCACACCACGGAAAACCACTTTCACAAGCGCACAGGTCCTGTGATGGGCACCCAGCTCACACGGACAGTGCCGCCCTGGGATGCTGGGTGCTGAGATTCACCAGTGCCAGACACATCCCCTTAAGCAGGGCAGTGCTGGTGGCTCCAGCCCTGGAGGGAGCAGGTAGAAGCAGCCCCAAGTTTGCTCAGAGCTCGTGCTCAGCCAGGGCTGGGAGCAAGAGGACCCCAATGCTCGCTCCATCACCCCCTGCACCACGCAGCACCCCCAGACCCCATCCTCACCACCCATCCTTTGCTGGACCACAGCGATGGAGACAAAGCAGACCCAGATGGGCTCTTCCCGCCTCTCCCCAGCTCCCACCCCACTTTTCCATCTGAGCTTCGCTCAACTCCCCCCAGCAGCTCCTGATGAGCCTCTACGACACCACCTCATGCGAGGGACACGGCGGGGACGTTTCCCATCACATCCAGCACCACGCGAGGAGCGGAGCACGGACACGTACCGAAAATGCCGGGAGAAACTCCGGTCCTTTCCCATTTGTCAGGATGCGGCGGCGGGAACAAAGGGAGATGCTTCAGATCCTCATGCAGCTGAGCCTCAGCCTCGGCTCACGCCCACGACGCGGCCGGATCCAACAACGAGCCCTGTGCCAGCCGGTGCCGCCCTGTCACTTGTCACCCCTGCGGTGCGCGGGGACGCGGCCAGATGGGCCGGCGAGCACCAAACCCGACCTGCGCCGAGCCCCTGCCTGCTGCCCACCACGCACCCAGCCCCGGCTGGACCGGCACCATCCACCCCGTGCCTCCTGCTTATCAATGGGGCTCCAGCTCCTGCTCTGCCCTCCCTGCTCCGGCTCCGGAGCCGCTCGCCTTCCCTGAGCACTGCAGCCGCTGCGATGTGTATCTGGAAGGATCTCGCAGCAGAAAGGAGGGCACGGCTCGGCGCCGAACTCCGGGGGGATGCCTCCCTGGTGCTAATTAGTTGACTTCCAAAGTGCTTCTGTTTAAATTACATGCTGCAATAATGGGTGAGAGAGCTTAAAGGCAAATGGCATCGGCAGCGGGTACGTGGCAGGTGGAGATGCCTTGGACCAGGACCAGCATCAGCACCAGGATCAAAACCATGGGCCCAAATCTCTCCCCACGCCACAGAGCATCATTTAACACAGCAGCGCTGTGCATTAAGGATAGAAGATAATAAACCTCACATCTTTAATTTAAATAATGCCATCTCTAAGCACAGCGCTCGCGTTTGATGAGGAGGATGTGAAGCTTCCCGGAGCTGCCAACATCAGACGTGGTCTCCGGGTAGCAAAGGAAGGAAACATGAAAAGTGGATGGTTTAGCCCCAAAACAACAATCAAAGGCCTGACCTTGAGTCTGTCGGTTGTGCAGAGAAAAACACATCCCAGGGTAGATTAAAGCACTGAGCTACTCTTGGATTATGTCTGAGCTGCGCTATGTAACAGCTCCCAGCCTGGAGAAGCACTTCCCGACAGCGCGCTGCAGTGCTGGAATTCGTACACTTTGGGGAGAGAAAACTCCTGCACAGCCTTACCCAGCATCAGGACTTCTGCTTGTGAACCTGCACTGATTTTATCCCTCCTAACCTACCCGTGTGCAGAGTGCGCTGGCCTCCAGCCCCAGCAGCACCGACAGCCACAGGGGACATGGAACATCCGAACCCTCCTGCACGAGCAGGACTCGCTCCAGCCCGGCAGCGAGCTGGACCTGCAGCTTTCACAGGGGCTGTTATCCCATTATCCCTGGTAATGGAGGCTCCGTAATCACCCCTCTGGCTGCAGATGTTTTGCAGATGTGGCCGTTGTTACCATTAAATAGGAATGAAGGTGCTTTTGCACCTGAGAGCACAGACACTGTGGGATGCAGTGGCTGTATGTTGGGTACAGGAGCCTCTCACAGCCATTCTCCAGCCACCCCACTGCTTCCTGGGGACAACCCAAACCCCTGAGCCCCACACAGGGGCCTTTGGGGGGGTCACCCTCTCCTGACCCATCCCTGCACTGGCTCCGGTGATGATTGATGCATCAGCTGCTGGTAAGAGCCTCCCTGGAGCAGCGCCACAGCCCATGCCTGGCTGGGGTCACCTTCCCCATCAGCCCTGGGGGCTTTCACCTCTCTCAAACCCAGTGCCCCTGTGCCCAAACCAAGAGCCGGTGACTTTGTCCTTCCCTGGCAGGGACAGACAGCCCTGAAGCTGCTGGGGACCTTCAAAGAAGCCCCCCGAAAGCGCCAGCACCCCTTGTGTCACCTCCTGCTCCCCAGAGCCACAGGGAGCAGTCTCAGGCCACTGTCTCCAGCCTGCTTTCTGCTGGGAACACCAGCACAAACACAGCTTTCCATGTTCCATGTAAGGTACTGGCAAACTCAGACCACGTAACCACCTCCCAAAAGGAAAGAGGCGGCTCGGTGCTGGGGCACAAGCAGCCCAGGCTGCTACAATCTGTACTACAGCCATGGTTTGACTGTCAGAAGAATCTAATCTCCTCCATTTGCACCGAGGCCTTTTGGCCATGACCTATTTGAACTCCGCCAATGAAAAAGGAACTCTGCCCCCCAATGTGCCGCTGCTGGCACGGTTTTTATCCCTGCTGCCCTAATTCCCGTTTTTTGGGCAGTTGAACATATGCTGGGCCATCGGATTAGGGATTCTTTAGAATGGAAGCAAACCAGAGCTGCTTTTCCTCCATCACCAGAGGCTCTGTGCAGGCAGGGGGACAGTGTCTGTGTGTGGTTTGAGGTGCTGCATCAGGCACAGCCAGAGCGATGCGGGATGGGGGGGGTCACCCAGTACAAGCTGCATCAGCGTCTGAAAGGCCTAGAAAGCTCCCCCCAACCCTAGAGGAGAGGGTACATGGAGAGGACCACAAGCAGGGAAGCAGCACAACCCGTAATATATAAACCCTGATGCTCAAATGCAATTTCTTATCCAGAGACAGTCACAGATGGCTGGAGCCTGTTAATACGGGAACATGCCAAGCGCTGTTATTGCTGTGAAAACCAAGCTGAGACAAATAGATCGTGTTTGGAGCGCTGTTAAAATGAACTCCATGGAATTTCTCCCGTTATAAGGGAACCCCTGAGGGGCAGTGATTTTATGTTTGTCAGGGATCAAAAGGGACTGCAACCAAAGCCGCATTTGCCCAGCCCAAAGGGCCAGCAACTTGGGCTGTTCGCTTTGGGCTTCCCATCAGAACAGGGGCTATTTGGGAAGCAAACAGACCATAACCAAAGCAGGGAAGTAACAAACTACCCCAAACTGTTCTCCCTGCAGCAGAGTGAAGTACAACACAACTCAAAGCAGATCCATGACAACACAAAGCAGTCCAAACAGCCCGAGAGTCATCACCTAATGAATTAATGGGGCCAGGGTGAGAGGCTGGATGTGCTCCGGAGCACACACGCATCCCGCTGTCCAAATCCAGGTTAATGGGACGATGTCCATGCGAGTGTCAGCACCGGTGCTTTATGCACCAGCTTTTGTAACACTGCAGGTGAGTGGGGAGGAGTGGACCCGTGTCCCCATCGCTCCCCAATTGCCATACAAAAAGGTAGTTCAGACCTAAATGCAACGCAGAGCACTTGGTGCAGAGCACTGGGTGCAGAGCATTGGGTGCAGAGCACTTGGTGCAGAGCACTTGGTGCAGAGCACTGGCTGCAGAGCATTGGGTGCAGAGCACTTGGTGCAGAGCCGGTGCCGTTCCTCTGCTGGAGCCACAGCTCTGCCCTGGTTTGAAACCAGCTCAGAAACAAGAGCAGAGCCAAGGCGCTCGCTCCTGGGACCCCAATGTGCCCAAAATAACCTGCTCCCCTCCGCAAGCCCTGCACCCGCGCTTGGTATCACCGTGGGGAGCAGAGGAGACAAACCCCGAGGTTCCCCTGGGACCAGACCCAGGCTTTGGCACTTGCAACCCCAAACCAAGAGATCCCCTCTCCCCGGCAGATCCCTGACAGGAGCAGCTCCGATGCCACACGGATGCTAAGAGTTAATTAACTTTTAGCACATCTCCCTTTTGCTCCGTTTGAGAATTAAGCCCTTTAAAAGCCATTCCCCTGCCAGGCTCCCAGGAAAGGTCCATCCGTTACTCACCCGAGACAGCTCATCTTCCCCCCTCGCTGCCGTGTTTCATCCTTCTTGAGCAGAACTACAGTTGTGCACTTCTACTACAGCCATATGGGCAGGGGATGGGAGCGGGGAGGACCCGGCGCAGCACGTGCGTTATCCCTGCTATCCACAACCACGGCGATGAGGAAAATGTCAGCAAATTAAAACCTGCAGGAGCTTAATTCTGGGCAAATGGGATGGAATCCGTTTGAGCTGAAGGGGAATAAACAAAGCAGCCCAACAATGCTGGGAGAAGCCCAGCTCGAGGCGAGCAGAGGGGAAACATCTGCAGCCCCGGGTCCATCCGTGCGCTGAGCCGGGGGGTCTTGGGTTACGCTGCGCTGCTGCAGTCTGCAGGGAGCACGTTAAACCCCGGGGGGACAGGAGGGGAGGGAGGACAGAGCAGCACCAACAGCCTGAAAATAAACCCAGCTGCTGCAGAGGGAAGATGCAATGAGGCCAGTGTGAGGGTCAGCGGCACATGGGAATGTAGCAGCCACTGTGCTCTGCATGGCAGGGGGCACATGGGCACCTATAGTGGGACATCACCATGCACCCCATGACAGGGCTTAACAGCAGGGAGGGTGTTGGGGACCCCTGACCATCACCCTCATCATCGCTCCCTGGTCCCTGCCTGAAGGGCATCACCGTCACTGGAGGGTAGGGTGATCCCAGCCCCTTGGAGTTTCCTATCGGCTGCTCTCCTCTGGGCTCTGCAGGGCAGGAGGCACGGGTGAGCTGATGGAGTGTGATTCCACCCCAGCATCCACGGTGGAAACAGCCCAGAGAGCTGGGCACAGCCTCACAGGGCCGCCAAAGCTGGATGAGGGGGTACCCGTGTGGTCCCAAGCCCGTCCTTGAATGGATCCATGTGCCTGCAGGGGTTGTCCTGCAGGATGAGCCCCAGGCAGCTCAGATGGGATCCATGTGCACCTAAATTGCACCAACACACACCTCTGCCCAGGGGTGGCTGCTCTGCACCCTGGGGACAATGGGACAGCCACACCAGCACCCCCACATGCTCCCCACAGCCCTTCCCCAGTCCCGGGATGCTGGCTCAGGGCACAGACTCCAAACCCCTCAGTCAGCAATGGACCAAACTGGCTCAAGCCATGGGGACATCACCCACAGAGCACCCAGGAGCTGCCCACACCTTTCAGAGGGTTACTAAAAGCATTAAAAGCCCTTGCTCAGCACCAAACCCACCCGATGGGAGACCGCAGGATAAGCAGCTCATATCAGGCACGGTAGCACACATGGAGCTGCCCCCGGCTCCCCAGCACCCCACAGCTGGGAAACCAGCTCCCAAAGCACCTTGCTTTTTTATTGTCCTCACTCCATTAAGATTTAATGGTAAATCTTGTCCCTAAGCTGAATAGTTCATTTCCATTAAACTGAGATTAGCTTCCTGATACACGGCACCTCTTGCTCCAGCGCTAACCCTTCACACAGGGGCATGGGGCAGCAGAGGGGTTTCAATGTGATATCAGGGGAGCTGTAATGTGGTGCTGCCCCACGACATACAGGGATGGGCATGGGGATGTCAGCACTGGGTTCAGCCACATTCTCCTCTGCTAACATGGGGGTCACTGGGATGGGGATATCCTGGGGGAACCTGCTGTGCCCCTGCAGATGGGCTTGGGTCCAGAGGAAATGCTTGGACACTTATTCAGGTCCTCTCTGAGCGGGAAATGATCCTGTGTAAT
>JANHGB010067575.1:0-19794 GCA_026283785.1 Coracopsis vasa
CAATAGTACTGCCCTCAGCCTCATCAGTTACAAGTGATCATGAATTAATGGCTAGGTATACCACACCATTTTGTTATTCTATTATCAATGTTATAGTCAGATTCAGAAAGTGCTGCAGAAAGGTGATGTAAAGCAGTAGAATTCAACTGGTGATGGCATCAAGCAGATCCATACAGGCAGAGAACTGGGCTCTGTGCCTGAGTGTAGGTTGACCGGTGTCTCAATTACATTAGGCTACTTTTTGAAAAAATGGAGTTTTGCTGTCTTTTTGGATTAGTGGATGTGAAAACAGGTTGGGTTTTGGCATTCCGCATTATTTTCAGGATCCAATGCACAATTTCTAAGAAACTATGCTTCAGAAACTATTTCATCTTGATCCTGGTGTCTCCATTTATAACCAGGATAATGTGTTTTCCTCCACATATTAAAATAACTAAAAATAACTAAAAGCAAGTGTCTTAAAGACTTTGATAAGAAATGTCAGACATACACGGATGAGCTACTAACAAGCATTATGTAATGACCTGGCTTTAATCACTGCAGTGTCTGTTTTGTTTCAGGGCCCTGTACTTCTGCCTGCTGTGTCCCAGCCTAACAATTGGTTTCAGGTTTCATTTCCTGGGTTTCATTGCTTGATCTTCATCCAAAACTTACCCTGCTTTAAAAAAATTTGTCATTAAAACCAACAGAAACCTCTATTACTTTTAACTTAGCTAATGCTTTCTGAATGTTATAATTTTGTCTGAAGAACTTCAGCCAGTTCTACTGATTTCTGATAGCTTTTAGATTCAGGCTGCTTAGGAGACTGGGTATCTGCATCAGAAGATCTGTCTATTCTGGGCATCCCTGGAGATATATGCAGGTCCCTCCACTACAGCTAAGTGGAATCTCTCTGCTCAAAGGCTCAAAACTCCTGAGGGAAAATACAGAGAAAATGCAGGACAATTCTGCTGATGAGGTGCATTTCAACTAAGAACCACGCTAATCTGTACTCCTAATGACTTGTTCCAGATCTAAATTGTATTAGTACACAGCAATATAATCAAGGAAAATAAATGAATATTTAACAATTACAATTTTTAAAGGTGATGGTGATAAAAATAATTTATCTGTATTACTGACATAAGGAATAATGGAACAGCCAGTAATTATGACACATAAAACTGTTGCTGTGACTGAAATTGGTATTATGTGACTCAGTTGCACTAAGTATTCTCTTTCATCACTGTTGAGTTAGTTGAAAACTGTGAATGTGTTTTATCTAAAACATAGTAGTAAAAGGATCACTGAAGGTAGTGGAAGAAAAAAGAGGGTTAATATATAGGATTTCTTTTCATTTGGGGTTTGCTTTATTTGCTTTTTAATTCATATATAGATATATATTATCGGTTGAGATTTCATAGTATTTTTATTTATTGCAGTAAAGCTGCTTGCCTTGATAATTACACATATTTGGAAAATTACTAATATTGAAAGCAAAATCATTCTATATTCCTGCTTTGTTTCTCAGATTTTTTTCCTCAGAATCATTGCATATTCTTTTCAACTTCTCCTACCTCTCATTTACCAGAAACTATGCATTTCTATAACTCTATGCTTCATCAACAAATTAGTGCCTCAGTGCAAGACACAGAGAGAAATGGTTCATGCAGTGTATGTGCATATCTGACTGTGTTATTAATTGATCTTTAATTCTTCTTTACTAATGAGCTCTTCAACCAAACATCTTTCAATCCCAAAGGAAAAGAAAAAATCACTAAAAAAAAAAAAAGAGAGAAATAAACTAGTTTCCTTGTGCCAAAATAGGAGTGGATACTTACTGTAGTTTCACAGTGAAGAGTGCACTAATAAAGTGAGTTTCACACTAATAAACTCTGGGTTTGGTTCTTCTTTAAAGTAGAAATATTTTGATTGTTTCAAATGCGAGTATACATTGTCCAAGTAATATAGATACTGAGGAAAGGTGTTCTTTTGTATAAAAGAAACCATTTTTTAACACTTTTCTTAAGTTTGCTAAAAATAACGTAAAATGCTGCTCCACTGCCACCAGAATTAATCACATGAAGAGCAACATTGTCCCCTAGTGGTAGAAGAAATATTTTTATCCCAAACAAGCGAAGGTGAATTCCTGCTCTGAGATACCCAGTGCTGTGGATTTCCAGAGAACAGAACATTCCCCAGAAAATATGGGTAGTGCTAAATCTCCTAGGGTTCAAGGATGCTGATTTTCCCAAGAAAAGGAATTTATTTTTAATAGCAAGGCACAGTATACTGTAGAATATTCAAATGGCATAGAAAATTAATTTAATCTAGTCTGACCTCCAAATAGAAAAGCTATTTGTATGATGATCAAGCTGCAGCATATACCGACATGCACACACACACACACACGTATGTGTACAGATGATGCAGTGGATTTGCAGGCAAAATACAATCTGCAAAACAATGAACAGAGAAGGAAGGGAAACCACAGAGTTTACTCAATCTAATATGTTATAATACATGACAAATTTACTGTTTCACTTGGAGTAGGACCAGAAATGAAACATACACAAGTGTTCGACTGATGTAGTGTCATGACATGTAAATTTGAGTAGTAGCACTTGAGAGGAGTCCCCAGAAACTGTCCTAACAAGAGAGGACCGTGGTGACTTTTATCTTTACACACCAATGTTCAGAAATGTGCAAAGTCTTTCAAGTCTTCCCACTGTCTTTCAGTGATATGAAACAGTAAACTGAAAACAACCAAATAACTCTACTGAGAAATTTCAAGTATTGCTGATTAACCTGGATCTCCCCACAGAAATACTGACCCAACAAACTGGCTGCTCAAAGACAGGACCAGCTGCTACTCCTTGCTTTGAAGCCAAATGTCCCCAGGTTGACAAAAGCCCTACTAGAAGATCGTTCAAATTAGGGTCCATTGAACTCAGCTAAAAGAAAAGCATGCATAGAAAAAAATTCCTTGTTCAAGAAACTGACATTTCCTGATTAAATTGGTTTCTGCTTGAAAATTCGCTGCCAGCCCTAGTGATAAAGTTGTCAGCGTCTGACAGCCTTTCATAGATTTTACTGGGACATGTTCTCTCCTTCTGCCATCATTAAACTTGTTCCTTTTCTCCCCTCCCTCTGCACTCTGTCATTCCAAGTAGCAGTTTCTCAAAATAAGTTCTATTGAAAGTGAATAAAGGAATGAGGATCTCAAAGAAGTCATGAGGCTGGCAATATTTCCAACCTTCACAGTGCACACTGCACCACTTCTTTCTGCACTACTTTCACTGCACCATTCCCTTTCCTGAAAGCTCTCAGCTCCTAGCTAGCTTACTTTCATTGCAATCTGCTTGAATCTTATTTTGTGTTGAACACAGGAGAGCTAAAATGTGGAGACAGCAATCCTCTTTGAGTTTTCCAAGCATTATTATGGAATGGGACAAGATCAGCAGGGTAACAAGATTGGAACATGTCTAAAAATTAGCAAAAGCAGAGTAAATAATTATCTCTACAGCATAATGTCATCAACCACATAGAGTGGTCTCCCTTCTTCTGCCATTAACCAAGAAGATAATGATTAAGACCTTTTTCCAAGAGGTAATAAACATCATGTTGAACACTTCCATGAGGAAAGTTTCATTCAGCTCTTCTACATGTTGAGTAAGTACACAAAATAAAAAACTAAGAGTTAAAAACTGACACTGCCAGCAGCATCCAGGCTGGGAGGTGTGGACCCATCAAGAGAGTTAAGTAGGCAAATCCCTTTTCTTTAGTTTCATCAGACTTCAATAGTACATAGGTGCCTGAAGGGCTCAGTTGCAGTAAACCCAAGCACAGACCTCCAAGTCCGTGTTGTACATCAGCTGTCTGAGGCTGGGAATTCCCCTGACTTCTCAGACCTAGGGTTTTTTCATCTTATCCTAGAAAAATCAGGGTCCCTGTAGGAATAAATCTGATTATCATGTTTGTTTAACACTGTTTGTGCAATTTTGTCAAGGGCAGATGGGGTAGATTGGGTTGGCCAGAGTGGAATCCCTTTTCATATAGTCACGTGCTTTTGTGCACCCTAGTGTGTATTTAGGTTTTTCCTCAAGTAAGCTATCCATATCAAAATAAATCTCATTATGTGTGCGTTTCTGAGGGTAAATAATATGGGGAGCAAATAAGAACTTCAAGTCAAGGCTTTAAAGCCCTCATGGAAGTCTGTGGAACATCAAATTTGAATGGGAAGAAGCTCCAGGAGTAGCTGCTCAGTGAAGGCTATGGACTTAAAATTTCATTCATATGGGACACAGTTCTGCCCCTTTCCTACTCCTTGATTTCAATTCTGTTTGCTTCAAGTCACCTGTGAGGAATGTGGAGGCCCCTGATAAGCCCCTGAGATGTACCAGACAGAGCAGGTAAGCAGCATGGCTTTTGCTGAAATTTCTACTGATATACTTAAATTGAAGAATTTGTATGAGGAACCATGTGTAGCTTACTGTTGTGCTGCAAAGTGCATCGTGAGTTAAAGCCTTATTAGTCCTTTGCTCCATCATCTGCTGTCTCAGGCAAAGAATTTTCAACAAAGGTAGTTTCCATTAAATAATGTAGATTCTATCTGTTGATTTACTAGTGTTAACTTTTTACAGTAAAATTTATGTTTTGTTTTTCTTTTTCTAATTTCATCCCTTCACTAATTAAAATTAGAGTTTAACAATTTCTTTTTTTTTTTTTTGCTATGGAAGCAACAAGATGTTTCATTTCATATGATAAATAAAAGTATCAGAATAGTTTTTAATGTGTTTCTGTATATATTGTACTGATACTTAGAAGTTACTCATGAGCCTTTTCTAAAGAGTTAGCAAATCTTTCTTAATAAGTGTAACTGAATGAGAGTTTATTTCTGCATTAGGTAAGGCAAATAATTAAATTTATCTACTCCAGAAGTGGTATGTATATGGTGAGCAGATGGTAAATTGCAATTTACAGCTAACTTCCTAATGCTAAATTAGAATTTTTAAGGAGATCCACCAGTTGCATAATTCATATTTATGATGCATCATAAAATGAAACTGAGTTTGCATAGTTTTAAATACATCCCATAAACAGTATTACGTAGCCAACTTTTCTAAACAGAACAAAAGAGCAAATGGCTTACAGAACTATATTGGAAAAAACTATATTGGAAAAAAATATATAAATTAAATCCTTTTCTTTGTTTCCATTAAAAAGCATATATTGTAAACATATTGAAGCCTATTCACTTGCCAAACAGCCAGTGATATTACAGAAATGAAAATGTACTTGTAACTGCGGATTAATTTTCGGTATAAACTAACAGGCCAAATGTGACCACTGGGCCATGATTGTGAATTATGTGTCCTATTTCAGTGAAGGGGTCACACCAACAGACCCTATGGAGAGGAGCTGTCACTCCTGTTACTTCTTCAGTCTTGACCAGAATCCATCACAAACCTAACGAAGTTTTTTTCACTGCAGGGAAAGTATGGTCCAACCCTCTGCTCAGCACAGGGCAGTTACAAAATTAGATACAACTTCACAGTCAGAGCAGGTTGCTCAGGGCCATATCTGGTGACGCATCGAATAAATTCAAAGAGAATTACACAACTTTTCTAGGCAACCAGTTTCCAACCTGAAAAACTCCTATAGCTACCATCTAAAAAGTGCCATTTAGAGGAGGAAAGAACACAATGGAGTAAGGCCATATCAAAGTGAAAGCAAAATGGAAAAGACTAAACGGATAATGGAAGGGTAGTGAAATGGTACAGCTGATGGTAGAAATAAGTAAACAGTGTATTGCAAAAAATAAAAAGGTAGTAAAAAACTAAAATAACGTAAAGGGTGGGGGCAGGAAAGCAAACTAGAAACAGATATTTCAAATAGTACAAAATGAGTCTTGATGTTACTTGTTTCTGAAAGCAGGACTCTACAATCAGAAACATCATGTCTAGGTACTCTAAATGTCGTGTCTATCATCATCTGAGAAATATCAGTACATGTAACTGAGGAAAACATGACCGTTTCATAAGATTCCATTATTTTCTTAAAACCCAAATATTTTAAAAGAGTATGACTTATTTTTTTCACTACCTTTTCAAACTTCACCATCTTTTTCACTGAAATAATACACTAATCTTCTACAAAAAGAATCTTTGCACCCATATACTTATATTCTCCTGCCAGCTTGCATGTAGCCTGTGTGAGTCCTTTTAGTCTGATTACTTGCTATTAGATGACTGCTGTATGAGTTTTCCCAGGTCGATGCCAGACTAATGTTTGAATTCTGTATGGCTATATTGTAGGTAGAACTCCTCATTACAAAACGCTCTGAAAATATTTTTGGCGTGTTTCTGAAATAAAGTAACCTCTCTAACAGTTTTACAAGAGTTTCTGCCAGCTTAATTGACAGAAATTTAGGAAAAGAATTCTTAAGCTGCCAGGAAGCCATTGAAACGCTTTTTTTCTCTTACTAGTTAGCAGTAGTGTTGCAGTTAATGGTTCCTGAATGGGATTGGAAATTTCTAACTGTTCCGTTTACTCCCTAAGCATAGAATCTTATGTTTACACTAAAATATTATATGTTAGAAATTTCTGACTGCAGTTAAAAGGCTGTTAGCATTTTCATTATGAAACCAATTAAAACATCTTAGTCTTTATTGGTTTAAATAATATTAAGGATATTACTTAAGCATGGTTTTTTATTCATCATGGAGCTCATTTGAAATCTAACCAGTAATTGTATTCATTCGTTCCCTCTAAACATTTTCTCAACTTTCTTTATTATGCACATCCACTTATTTTGCACTCTGGAGAATGTCTGTAGTTTGGACTCTGGTAATTGTTTATAGGCTGCTACTGGCTAAGGGGCTTATTTTTTTGCTGTCTTGCAGGGAAGGGAATAGTACTTGAAAAACCGTCCTACAGAACAGCATGTCAGTCCACAGTCTTAAATTCAATCCTGTCTTCCTTGACAACAGTTTTGGCTTTCCTGGAAACAGTTAGGGTAACTGTCAATAAAGCCTGTTTAAATAATTTTCTAAGAGTGATAAATGAGTTCAAGTGACACTACTAGAAGACATTTTAGAAATTATTTCTTAGAGTAGCTTTGTCTTTCAGCCACAGCACTGCAAGAGGAATTTAGCATGTACTCCAGCCTCAGCCTTTTTGATACAAACTCTTTGGCTTTATCAAAAACATGTCTTCATTTTAGTTTAAACACCACTGAATCCCTCCAATAAGCTCTTTGTGTAATCCCAAAACCTCAGGCTGCAGAAGAACAAGAAAGCTAGGTTAACCTAGGTTAGGTTAAATTAGGCTGGGCAGGGTTGGGTTGGGTTGGGTTTAAGGAGCTGATATTCAATGGCAGAAAGCTCAAAACTCCTCTCAAGGCTAAATTGATCGCCTTTACATGGAACAAGATTTTAGGCATCATGTCATACCTAACAGGCACTTTTCAGGCACATTTGGACACATTTTAGGCACCTTTGAGAATGTGGCATTCTGCAAGCCTAAGTCCAGCTGTATAGGCATTAGGTGGCTTTGGGCTTATGTTGCATTCTGAAAAGGTTGTTCACTTCTCATTAAAGTCCTTTCAAATAATTTTCCCCCCTTATGAATAAATTAAAATTATAGTTAGTAAAAACATGATTCAAATAAGTCAGTTTTTAAAAACCATTACAGGGAAAACTGTGGTCAGAAAATTTCCCTATTTGTCTACATTTCCTGACAAGACCTCCCATATATAAACATCAGAGAGTATTTAATCTTAACCACTGTTTGACAAGGTAACTTGTATCTTATAACATTAACTATATTTGAAAAAGTAGTTTTTATGTTGAATTGTCCCCAGGAAGAGGGCTTGAGGGCAAAAAAATCCCCAAAGAGAATAATAGAAAGGAACTATTTCATGGAGAACCTACTGAGGCTAGTGAAAAAACCAAATCACTAAGTTCTAGACAACAGTAGGGAAAATATGGGTATATTTTAGCATGAAAGGAAGAGGGACTCCACCATACCTGCCAGCCCAACGAAGATCCTAAAATGAGCTGAATAAGTACCTTGTTAATGAGACAAGCTCTGACTGACAAAGAACAAGCTCTGACAGCCATTGGGGAACATCTGTAGATGTTCTTATAGGGTGAAAAAGTGGAAGCAGAAGCATTCGTTGTGGTCTCTCTGCATCTAAACTGCATGTATTTCATTTTATTAGCACTAAAATTCTTAGCATTAACGATAAATGTATTTTTCAAAGGTAAATTATGGACCAGGGTAACAACTGTGTACTAATACTTATTGAAAATTAAAACCTGTTATTATTTAATTTCAATAATAAAACTAATAAGAACTATAATAGCTGTTAAATGGGTTTTATGTCAAAGAGAAGTGGTGCTTCTAGCAAATGCTGCTGGTCTTAGGGGTCCTTTGTATGATGTTATTTGGGCTGTAAGGCATGACAGAGGGAAATAAAATAAAAAATAAAAGTAAATAAAAGTGGAAAATAAAAGTACAGCTTGTTGAGTTCAGAGAAAAATTAAACCAAGTTTTGATCTGGCATTTTTAGAGACAACTGGCAGAATCTGTCACTGAGCCGAAGAAATCTGGTCAGACATGTAATAGACCCAAAACCAGAAGATCGTTGGGTAATTCAAAATCCATTTCTGAATGTTTCATACAGGCGCTTTGCAGACAGGAGTCCATTTGAAGGCATTATGTACAGTTCTGCTGGTAACTATTACTTGTTCATCTCCTATTTTATCTCCATTAACCAAAGTAAGAAAACTGTACTCAGACTCTAGAAGCATTGTTTGGGTAGTTTGGGTTTTTTTTAATCATTATTAGAAAAAGCAAAAAAAAGGGAGAGGACTGAATTAGCACAAACAGAAAATGACATTAATACCATCTAGAGGTCTAGAGGTTTGGAAACATGTTAGATAAACAGGACGATAATGGAAAGGGAAAGTAATAGACCAAAATCAGGATGCTGGAAATTGCAGTTAATTGGTGAATGAAACAATATGTTAGTTTCTCTTGGGTTCCTTCGAAAAAGATGTCTTGAACAAAGCAGTCATGCTTAGCAACACACTATGCTTTTGGCTTTGCAAAACCAAAGTGGAACTGATGAATTCTCATCTTCTCCTCTCTTCATTTTCCCCTTTCTGCACCCCTCCGTGCCCTCTTCCTTCTCTCACATCTCTTTTTCCCTTGTCTGAAAGCAGTACCATTTTGTTTCAACAGCACTGATTCTAGTTTTAGCAACATAAGCTTCTGATCACAGCCATCTTAAAGCCTTGAAACAGTAGAAATTGATGTACCAGTTTGCCAGATTAGAGAGTGGCTCATAAAATTGCATCTGTGTGTATTCCTACAGCAATGAAAAACTAAGTAAAAATTGGCACCAATGCATTTGGTTTCTCTTCATATTGCTTTTCTTTTTCTTTTTTTTTTTCCATTTATCTTGCTTTTTTCTTCAAAGTAAAAGGCTCTAAAAGTCTCTTCCTCAACACATTTTTTTTCTTCCCTAAAGGGATGGAATAATAATTGCCTTTAAAATATCTCAAAGATAATAAAATTGGATATCCTGTAAAAATATCTCTGATGGTTAAGGAAATTCTAGACTGCAATTTTTGCACAATGAGCTATTGTCAAAACTGTACTTTTCTAACTTTTTTTAAATATATCATAAGTGGTAGTGGACATAACAAAACTATTAAAGTCCATTTATCTATATTGAACCCTGATTCCTGGTCAGTTGTTATGCAGAGAGGAGATTGTTTCTTTATTCCAGTGATATTAACAGTAGAATTTCCCCATAATCAGATAGATCTCAAATTCATTTGCAAAAGACTTTATTCTTCCACAATGATTGTTGTTTAAATACAGCCATTAAGATCAGCCAGATTTTGAACATATGTTTGACTATAATTCCAGTTTCCTAAGAGCAGCAAAAATACTGATTCAATACTTGTCTTCTACTTCTTATTATGGCGTTAAGCAAATAGATCAGTGAAGTATTCAGGATGCTAAGCTGTTGTAAATCTTCTATTGAGGAAGAGAAATGCCTTGGAGTCACGAAGAAACCAAGGGAACTTTTTGATCTCAATGTTGGGTTTTGGATTTTTAAATACTAATCTAAAATTGCATAACCAAATTATATCTTCTACGCAATTCCCATGTGTACTGTCATTTATTAAAGTTATCTTTTATTTTATCTTACCTTATGACCTCTGGTCTCCATGGAAGGTTTTCTATGTGAGTGTTAATCTCCATTTTCCCTTTAGACAACAGAAAGGGCATGTTGGGAGAATGTTATATCACATCTCTGAAAAACACTTTTCTTGGAACAGGCTGAATTAGAAAAGCTTATGTCTTGACATAGTTGAGGGGGGAGCCTAAATGACTCACTTAGGAAAGTTTCCTAGCTTTCCAATTGATGCAGCTGAGAACGAGTGATTTGCATTCTTCATGGTCTACTACAGAGATAGCTTGCTGAATCAGTGATGATTTAATCCTGAATACAGCAAAAATCATTTAGCTGTTAACTCAGAGATGCTTGACTAGTATTAGTAGTCATAACAAGCTTTGGGACCTCTGCATAATCCACTAACAGCCATTTGTGGATGCTTTGCCGTTGTGAGTCCAGAGGGGGTAACAAGGATGGAAAATTCAGGTGAAAATACAAAAAAAAAAAAAAACCAAAACACGGCAGCAGCTTAAGGTGTATTAGATTTTTACTCCCAAAATCCTCACAGAAATCCAAATCTGGTCTAATATCAATTCTTAGTTTGTAGTCTTGTAATATGAGTAATTATAATCTAAGTCAACCTTGCACAGAAACTCTTCTGCCCCTCCTCGGTTTGTTTTATGTTGGTTTTGTGAGCTGCACCATCTCATAATGGGTCAGATGAGAGTAAGATCTGCATGAGAGAGGACAGAAATAAATGTAAAGCCTGGAATGAGTAAGAGAGAAAAAATAAGGCAAGGAGTGGGACATGAGCTGCCTGCCTTTCTCAGTACCAGTGAGCCATTAGATCATCCTTGCTAAATCTTGTAAGCTCATTTAACCAGAGCAAGAAATTTTATATGATATCGCAGTAATATCAGAACTTTATGCCTTTTCTTTAGCATTTTTTAATTTTCTCTTGTCATAGATTAAAACTCTAGATTTTTTTATTTGCATGTTAAAAACAAGATGCTGATTTTTTTAATTCTCCTTAGCATAAAGTAGGTGTAATCAATCTTATAAAACAGACTCTATTCAAAGACATGCACTGAATGTGCATTTTACTGATTGGATCCTCAATCAAGAAAGAAACTAAATATGTCACTGCTGCCTATGTGTAACTAGTATGCCATTTTTAAAGAACAAATCCTTAGACAGAAATTCACACTTATGTTTAGTATGCTTGGAAAAACTGCTGCAAAATAAATACTTTTATTAGCAGCCTAGTTGAAAGAATATGTTTCACTGACTTACTGATATTATTCTATTTTTGCTTAGTTTCTGGAGCAGTCCTACCCTCCCTCCCTTCACCCTTCTTTCTCAGACCCTCCCCTTAGACTTCTCTTGAACTGGAAACCTTCCGTGGTGAGTTATTCCTCAGAGTGTCTGTGGTCCAGCGTGGCTTCAAACAGGAGATACAGACAGCATCGTACGGGCAATTTACAGATCTGCAGAAGGTATCACAGTCAGAGACGAGAATTAAAACAAACCTGTTCATGTGTGTAACGTGTATCTCTTGGATCACTTTTGTTGATGTATCCATCAGTCTTGATCTTTCATTGCATGGAATGGAGACCTTCTGGAGTACCTTGTTATTCCTCTCTTGGTATGCCTACAAAGGGGAAAGCAGCGGCTCACATCCAGCACTTGACTATGGGAAATTAGCACAATAAAACAGTGGGGTTCCTGGCTGGAGGAGAAGAAAAAAAGCAAATGAAATGTACATGAAACCAAGTCACTCATATATTTTATACTGATATATATACTTATAATATTTAATGATATTAACACTAAGAAGACAAGATACAGACACTCCGCACCCTTTAGTTGTAGTAAGCAAGTATTACATGGATTTATGCCTATAAGGAGTCAGAGCTATAGCTATAGCTCCTATTTTAGGTATTCTCTCTTCTTCCCAAGTATATAGAAAAAAAATCCTTAAAATAGAGCAAACATTTGCAAACAGGCTGGTTGTGCAGAAGCTGGTATTAGTATGACATGAAAGACAGAGAATAAGAAGTCTCTATAAACAGAAAAGCTTAATGCTGATCTTGTAGATTTGTTTTTGCTGTGTGACAGAGTCTATGGCAGCGTGCATCATCAGTGTAGCTGTGCTATGCTCTCTAGTCATGTACACAAGAGCAGTGGGAATAATATGCTGTTATCATGACCTGCTGTAGTTTTGGTTTGTACTGGAAAGGCTGGTTTGCTGGAGGAAGCTAAGGAGGGCTGTCATTCGCTCCTAGCTCTATCTCTTGCAATATATAATCTCTTTCATTAACACTGAGTCAATGGTAGTTTAATTAATGCAGGTAGTACAACGGTTCACTCTCTCCTCTGGAGAAAGAAAAATCATTCCATTGAAATTCAATGGAAAAGGAGAGAACAGCTATCATCTTGGTCTTTTGTAGCTCCCTGAAAAAACACAAGATCACTTCAATGGCAAATGCTTTTACACAGACAAAGGAGATTTAACTTAAAGCGCATAATATGTAACTTCTGAATTTTATCCAGGACTTTACTGATCCAAATTAAATCTCCATTTCATGTTGCCACAATATTAACTCTTTACTCAAAGATAATAGTCCAGATTCTCAGCTTGCACGAATTAGCATAGCTCTTTTGTCTCTAACAGAGCGGTGCCCATTTCAATCAGACGAGTTCAAGGCTTTAGCTCCCTATTTTAAAATTTTAATGGTAATTATATACTTTGTACAGTGCAGTGAGGGCCAAAACAAGATTCATAAAGAAAATACTTATTTTAAAGTTGAACTGTTTATGATAAATACCTGAATTTTCAGCATATGATTTACCAAAAGACTCTAAAAAGGATTTTGATATATTCACTGAAGAAAACTTGCTATACTCCTTTATAGCATCACGTTCACCAGTAAAGCATAGTAAAGTGCACTCCAAGCCACTCCTTGCTTCACAAATCTAAGCAACTTGATACAAAGAAATAAATTTTTATTTCTAGTAATTTGAATTTCAGCAAAAATTCATTGCTACAAACAGCAATTCAAGCCATACACTTGTCAATAAACTACTAGAGGAGCTCACAGCTCAGTCTTAGAATCAGGATATCCCTAAAGCAGCTTCTGGCAGCCTTCCTGATTTGTACCCAGGGCTTTGAGCTAGTATGATGTTACCTGTGTTAATCTTCCCCATGCAGACTCATGATACCCACAAGGTCCATGTCCTCCAAAAGATGCATCTGAAAGCTTTGGCCTTGATGCCATTCTTATTTGCAAGCATAAATCTTATAACTGTGTTTGGGTTTTGTTTTTTTTCCACAGAAATACTCTAAAAAACAATGTCACAGTGCCATTTAATGGTAACGCTCTAGTCCTCTAAACGTGAACCTGTATGTGCTCTAAACCAGAATATCTAGAAAAATAAAAAGTAAGTAGGGGTGTACTGGACTCATCTAGGAACTCTCGGCCTTTACTTTCAATGCAATTTAAGCTCAGAAGAAGATCTGTTTGTGGAAAACTGTTAAAACACATTGATTTTGTGAGCCAGAGAGTTGTTAATCTTGCATTTTTATTTTGTTTTATTTTATTTTTTCTGAGGAGAGGTACCAGTCTCCCTGTGATTCCTCTGTTCCAAGTGGAGCTTGGTTAAGAATGACTCAGATTTGGGTTGCGTTGGAAAAGACACGACCAAAGCACAGATTGCTGGCCTGCTGCAAGAATACTTGAATGACTGAACACTTAGAAAATTGTTAACTATTTTATGCATAATCAAGGATTGCATAAAAGTTGGTGTGGTGTATAAACTGTTACTATTAAAATTAGCAATTAGCAATTACTAGTGATGGAATTTGCTGCCTTTAAAGTTACCTTATGCAATCCGTGGATGGTTTTTTGATCACACGCATGGTGTAAAACTTCTTAACATGATCCAGAAGCTTTTTCAAAAAACAATGAGATTATAGATTTTATGAAGAACTCCGAACTCTTTCTAAAATGAGTTGTGCTGAAATTGTGAAGAGAAGTGTGAAGAGAAGTTGCAGGGGAGCCAGGGCTGGCATGAGGGGGAGGGAAAGTGATCTGGTAAATATTGGTAAATATAAGGATTTAGGAAGGAATTCAGAGGCATGCCCCGTAGTTAAAGGAGGAAAACCTAAGTATCAGGAAATTTAAATTAGACAAAGAGTGCTAATCTCTGAGCACAGTGTGGGTAATCTCCTTTGGTGGTGAAAGAGAAAAAAATAACTACAAGTCACAATTACCTCTTTACTTCAGATGTTTGGGTTTACAAGGACTAGAAATATTCAAATCTGAGCCATGGTGAATCTGACAGATTTTGCTGTGCTTTTAGCTATCATTTCTTTGACAAACAAGTAGAAAATCTCAAACTACCAATCTGCTGACTTAATGAAAACAAGGCATTTCTCCAGAGTCACTTTAGCCTGCTGTTAGCCTAAAGATGTGGCCACAAGCCAAAAAGCAATGCCCTGTGAGAGATCCCTAGGACAGCAGACCCAAAAATGACTGCATAGAGTACAACTGCTGCAGGTAGTTTGATTCCCAGAACTGTATATATTTTTGTACCCATGATATACTATTTGACCACCAAGCTCAGCAGAGGTTATTTGATCTTTGGTGATTATTTGCATCAGGGTACAACTTCTGTTGCCTACCCCACCTTATTTGATCTCTGTATTATACTCCATTTCACACACTATACTCAGATTTGCAAGCTATTTGCTCACATTCAGAGCCTCACCTGTTACCCCAAGTTTCATTATAAAAGTCATTGTAAATTCTGAGTAAACTTTAGCTTCTCTGCAGTGCTTCCTCGTATTCTACAAATTCAGTTCTGCCACCACAGAACAATTCAGATCATCACTCTTTTAGACACAGAAGTCAAAAGCAATAAACTATGACGATTTCTAGTATTACCTCACAGTGTAAATTTCAGTCTACAGATAGAATACAAGTTTTTTACTTTGATAGCTGATATGGTCACCCAGGTTACAGTGTTTCTGTATCTGACAACTCAAAGCAAAAGAAGGAAATTGGCTGAAAATTTGAACTTTGGTGAAAATTTTTTTAAAAAGCTTTCTATATGTTATTTAAAAAGCTTTGCCCCTTCCACAATTTGCTCTGCAAAAAATGGGTATTCATGCAAATTCGCTTTGAGTCTTCCTATAGGATATTTTGCAAATGTTTTTATTAAAAACCTGATGTTTGTCCAGAAGCTGCTGAACACTGACATGTGAGAGCCAGGCACAAACTTAATTGCTTTGTGGAAAGAGTTATGATTCTTGAAGTTTATTCAGTTTTTCTTATTGTTATGATTTCTTTTCAGGAAAGGTACTCATGCTTAGTCAAGCTCTGTACACTGCCTAGGACATCCTGTACACTGCCAGCAACTATTGCTAAGTAATCTTGTTCTCACCTATTTGCATTTATTACAAATACAGTCAGTTCCTTGGCACCTCAGTTAATAATACCCTATACAAAACAACAGCCAGTTAATCTCCTTGTACTGCATTACAACCTAAATAAATGTAGTGGTGAAATGTGCAATGACTTTAGGACAAATAGCAGTGGCTGTGGTATGCAGAACAGGCTCATCTCTGATGCACAGTTCCTGTGTCTGCTTGATGGCACTGTGTGCACCCACTTTTAATTATTAACATCCGTCTGCAGATCACATACATCTAGTAGTGAGGACAACTGTGAGGGCAAGACACAGGTTTTGTGTACATTCTTAAGATCAGTAATGCTTCTTTATAGCCATTGTTATAAACAAGATAACTGAGGTAATTGATTGTCTTTTTACTTTTTAAAATGTGTATCAGAAATATTCAGTGGTTCTATTATGCTGACTCAGACTATTGTTAGTGTGAAGAGGCTTGAATACTCCTGATGCTTCTAGTTCTGAAGCACCATGAGTTACTCAATAGAATATAGATTATAAACTTCTATACTTTCCCTTCTTTCTTAGTACTGATATGACATTGTATTTTCTAAAGAATCCACTACCCAGATCCATTTTATATATAGAAAGAATTCTAATTAAATTTAGTTGTTTCCTTTGGGCTAGTTCGAGCCTAGCTTTTTTGCTTGACTATTGTATTCCATCACTTTATATTGAAACAAATATCATTGCAGGTAAAAAAATGAGGGTGGCAACGATCTTTATCTAGCTAATGATTTCTGGTAGTTGAGGAAAACGTTCATTCAGAACCTGGGGATTAGCAGAGTATATTTGTGCAGAGGAGCTGTGTGATCAAATGAAAAACTGGGTATTTAATTCTGATGCTCTCTTCTTTGCTACAACACAAACCCCTTCTTTGTTATAACACAACAAGTTTCTTTTATTATTATCTATTCACTTGAACAAAAGAAAATCCCATCTCTCTGTTGTGACTTGGATTATAGATTATAATTTGCATTGGATTTTAGTTTTCACTGTCAACTATTGAGTCTTTTAAGGGTGGAACGCTTTTAACAAGAAACTTTTTCTCCTTATTGACAGGATAGTTCCATTGGTATGCTTCTTTTTAAGCCTACAGATAGCTAATCAGTAATTTATAGAAATAAACTAATCTGAATAGACATTGAAAACAGACATGCTGTTACAAATAATGCTTTGATGTAGAACCAAGTCTGGAACTTTAAAATCAAATCCATGGAAACCACTCTGTGAAATTGTATCTAGTACAAATAAATATGGGTGAAATTTAAATGGTACTCAACTGGTACTCTCTATTTTAATTAGAGAAGGGTTGAAAAAGTGATTGTTTGGAAAGGAAAAAAGCATTAGATTAATATTTCACTAAGACTGGGCAGCAATCAGAACTGGAGATCTAAGTTCACGATCAATATGTTTGAAATTTCAGTGTTTTTCTTGTTGCATTTCAAATTTGAATCATGGAAAGCTCATTAACCTCTCTGTTAGACTGACATAGAAGTCGTCGCATCAAAGATACTGTCAGCATAAGATTTCCATCTCTGTGTCCTATGTGTTTGCAAGCATAGTCAAATTCACAAGAGTTTCTTCACACTTCAAAACTGAAATATAAAATGGGTTTTGAACCTCAACAATTGAGAGTTATGAATGTTTTCCCCGTAATCTGCCTCAGTTCAGAAGGTAGATAACTCTATTCTACAGCTAAACTCTTATTTCAAAATCCAGTTTTCCAAAACTGAGTTTCCCCTCACAAAACGGATGCATGGTAATGATCTGCTTGTGCGATATATCACTGGCAAGCCAGAAATAGAGGATGCATACTTAATTGAACAGATTTAAAGGGATTTGGTGGTGAGGAGTTGAATGATGTTGTCAGTCCTTGGGTATCAAATCTGCCTGATTTAGCACACAGAGGTGTTAGTAATCAGTAAGGTGAGGTAATCAGTGTGTCTCTTTATTCTTCTTCTTTACTTCTATTGTAGAGATACAGCAAATTTTTGCCTGCAAGAATATTTACAGTCTGCCAAGCAGAAGATAATGTCTGTTTCCTATGGAACTTTCTGTTCTCTGAAATAGAGTACAGTACTTGGACTGAACAACCACTAGTCAAAACCAAAAAAAAAAGTAGTCATGAGAACACCCATGGTGGAGATCACTGTTCACATCACTGGAGACTGCGATCCCTTCCTTTTCTTTGCTGCTAAGGTATAAAGGAAAGCTTTGGACCAGTGCTGACAAATTACCCACAATTACCTTGAGGAAACTATTAAAAGCTGAAGAAAAACTTGTTAAGTGGAACTCTCACATAGTGCTAAAAGAGAAACCACAGAAAAAGGGGAAAAAAAAGAAAAAGATACCTTTTATTTGTTTTAACAATGGAAATTGGAATACTTTAAGTATTTAGGACATTTTTATTCATTTATTCTTGTATGTTTTCTACTGTGAAGACTGTTGCAATAGCCTACGCGTTTTAATCACAGTGGATTGCAAACGACACTCCTTATCTTTACTGACACTGAAAAAAATATAAATACTCTTTAAATGGAAACACAGTTGTGTTCTTTCTTGATAGATGTGACCATTCATTGAATTTTATTTCACTAGGTGATCCATGTGTCCTTGATTCATTAAATTTATTCAATTTGAAGATTAAAATCTTTTGAGGGGAAAGTGCTTGACATGTTAATGTAAAAAGCTGCTTAAGTATAATCTTATAAGAATGTATACAGCAGCAAAATTCATTATCTACACAAATAGAGACCAGTTGGAGGGTTGAATATGGATATTTCTATTACTATTTCAATTACAGTATGAATTTTTACACCTTAAAAAAAAACCCAGACACCACAAAACACTAAAAGTCCAACAACAGACAGCCCTAGGCATACTGACATTTGCATATTGCTTTTTGAGTTAGTCTAAAATGCATTCAATTGTCCCTGACAGATCTTCTTTCTCAATAGCTGGGAAAAATATCATGTAATGCTAATACTTTTCAGGAACGAAATGAAGGACTTCAAAGACATGAGATAAAGAAAGCAAAAGTATTTGCAAAACAAAATCTGGGTCATGGAAAATTTTTAGAAGTGAAAGTGACAGCATAATGAAAGGAATATAATCATAACATTTCCACTCATAGAAATTAGGATCAGATCTAAAAGTAAGAGCATCTAGACTAACTACTTTTGTCCACTATCTGTAAGTTCCTGGAAGTGAGAATTTTCCTTCATACTTTTTGAAACATAACTTTACTAGACTGAAGTGGTGAAAGTACCCTCTTCTATGATCTTACTGTATCTCATCTTCCATATTCAGAACAAAAAAGTTTTTCACAGCACTTACAAGACTCCCTCCCTGTATGTTTCTTGTTTATTTTTTCATTAGTGGAACACCCCTGTTTGCTGTCTTTGTGAAGACTTTTACTGTGGCTTGAAAGATAATAAATTTATTTTGGAAACTTTTGAATTTAGCACTCTTCTGATATAATTTACCCTTGACTTCTTTATGCCTAAAGGACTTGTGCCTTCATTCAGTGCCTCACCATAGATTCTGACTCTTTTATCTGAACTTCTGATTATTAGGATTGAAATAACAGGCTGCTTTTTTTTCCTTTACCTACTTTTAATCTCAGAGAGACTGGCCACAATGGAAATGTCATTATTCCTGGCTGGACAGAGGCAGTTTGGCAATGGTGAAAGCAGGTGTCACTATTGTTCTTTACCTGTGGACACAGACAAGAAATTGATGGCATGAAAAAAACCTCACTACAATGGAGTATGAATTGAAAAGCATTCAAGAAACAGAAAGGAGTAAGATGGAAGCTTGGGGAGCTGAAGGTAATGAGAAATGAATGTGAAAAGCTGATGATAAAAGGGAAGACTGAAGAATCAAGGAGCAATAGCAAAGAGAATAGCAGAAGACATAGTAACTTCATTCCATTGAGAACTATTTGCTGCAGCACAGCCATGTTAACACATAATACAAATAATGGTTACTCTAATTGAATCATAGAATCATAGACTAGTTAGGGTTGGAAAGAACCTTAAGATCATCTAGTTGCAACCCCCCTGCCATGGACAGGGACACCTCACACTGAACCATGTCACCCAAGGCTCTGTCCAACCTGGCCTTGAACACTGCCAGGGATGGAGCAT
>JANHGB010067579.1:0-21276 GCA_026283785.1 Coracopsis vasa
GGAAGGGACCATAAAGATTTAGATTAAAGACCTAAAAGTTCCAAGCCCCTGCCACTAGACCAGTGCCCAAAACCCCATCCAGCCTGGCCTTGAACACTTCCATGAATAGGGCAGCCACAGCTTCTCTGGGTAACCTGTACCAAAGTCTCAACAGACTTGTAGCAAAAAGTTTCTTCCTGATATCTAATCTAAATCTCCCCTCTTTCAGTTTAAAGCCATTCCCACTTCTCCTATCACTACATGTCCTTGTAAAAAGTCCTTCTCCAGATTTCCTGTTGGCTTCCTTTAGGTACTGGAATGCTGCTTTAAGGTATTCCTAGTGCCTTCTCTTCTTTAGACTGAACAAGCCCAATTCTTTCAGGCTTTCTTCATAGGACAGGTGCTTCAGCCCTCTGATCATCTTCATGGCCCTCCTCTGGATACTCTCCAGCTAGTCCAAGTCCTTCTTATGTTGGCGGCCCCAGAGCTGAACGCAGTACTCCAGGTGAGGTTTCATAAGAGTAGAGTAAAAGGAGAGAATCCCTTCCCCCGACCTGCTGGTCATTTGTCTTTTGATGAAGCCCAGGATACAGTTGGCTTTCCAGGCTACATTGCATGGTCATGCTGAGTTCCTCATCAACCAACACCCCAAGACCTTCTCAGCCCTGCTCTTCAACCATTCTCCCTGCAGCTGCAGGGAGAGGCCTTGTAATGAGAACAGGTAAGAGGTCAGCCATCCCAACCTGATAGAAGTCCCTTACATGATATTCCTGTCACAGCCCAGTGGAACAGGGACCTCATGATAGACTAGGTGCATGGTGGGGGCTTTCTCACTGCTGCACTGGGCAAATGTAAACTACACAAGCTGAGAGGTTTTTGTTACTCAAAAAAAAAATTCATGTGAGTGAAATTAATGCTAGTAGCACCATGTCTATCCCTTGGACAAAGTTAGTATTTCATGCAGATCTTTATTTTCAGCTATTTCCTGATGACAAAACCAGCAGACTTCTTGTTTTCCATCAGATCCTCCTCTGGGGATGTTACACTCACCTAACTTTTGGCAGAAAGATTTTGGTTACCTGACTGCTGTGACTGGAACCAGTGCCTGTTAGCATCCCAGAGTAAGCACATGGTGACTGCTGTTGCTTATGATTGTTTCCTCTGGGAATTTGCACCTCATGCCTGATGGCCTTTTTCATGTGTATTGTTCTCCCAGGTTTTATGAGAGAGAACATCCCATCCTCCTTCTTTGTACAGATAATGAAAAGTAGACTTTTTTTTTTATGAATGTTGGTATCAAGTGCAAGTCTGAACTTACTGTTTAATGTAATGTCTGCGAACAAAGAGAAGCAGAGACCTCACTACTAAATTTGCAGTGAGGTACTGTACTTTTCACTTGTATTTAAAAAGAAAATAAAATTTATATGAGGTAGATAAAATTATAGTTGCTGGCAAGAAATCTACGGATACAATATGGGAAAAGGTAAAGGTAACATTTAGTTTCACTGTGCAATAAATATAATAGATAATGTTGCTTTAGAGTGGAAATCCTCCTGACAATCTTAAAACAAACAAACAAACCAACAGGATCCCCAAAGAAACCCAAGACTTTTGATAAGCTCAGATTACTATTATTTCTATCATTTGGTTTCCTTTTAAAAGTTTGAGAATCTTGAGGCATAGAATCATAGAATAGTCAGGGTTGGAAAGGACCTTAAGATCATCTAGATTCAAGCCCCCACTATGGGCACAAAAAGCTAGGTTCGACAAAGATACTCTAAAATGCGTAGCATCAGTTAAATGAAAAAAATAAAGCTGAAGGAGCAAGTGAGTAAATTACTGCTGAAAAGGAAGAACTCTTTCTTCCTGAAAAGGAAGAAAAGGAAGAGTACGATGTGATTATATGGCTATGGCAAGGGGGTTGGGACTAGACAATGTTTAAGGTCCCTTCCAGCTGAACCATTCTATGATTCTATGATATATGTGATTCCATCTTCACTGGTGTTATTCTACAGTTGTGGATGCAAAAGAGAGTGTATGAGTGTGTGATGAACTAGGTACTTTGTCATGTCAGGTGTCTCCAGTCTATCAGTGATACCGAGGACTTTATACTAAGGAGGATATTTTGACATTTGATATTGACTAAATTGAGTTTAAAATAATCTGTAATACTGTATATGAATACTTTATATAATTTGAAATAATAACAGTAGGTAGCCATTTGATATATAACCCTTTGCTTTCAGAAAATGTTGCATCCAACTCTACATTAGCAGCACAGTAAAAAAGGTACATTCTCATAACTTTAAAAAGATGAAGATATGCATATATATCAAATTCAAGCACAAAAGGTTTTTATTAAAATTCGGTAAACATAAATAGTACATTTCTTATGTTATGCTTTGTTTGTTTCTTTTCCCTCTTTGCCTTAGTCCCTGCTTAAAAGTAGATAAAGCTGCACAATTTCTCTTAAGGCTTTCAGGGACTAGGAATTCTTACAGTATTCTGCCTGTCTTCAAGTCATCTAGGAGTTTCTGGGAAGAAGACCAGAAATATAAATTGTAATCAATTAACATTTATTACAGACAGCTTGTGGCTGCATAAATTTCCCTTGCATATTAGACAAGTTAATATATTTTTATCTCTTTTAAAGGCTTTACCATAAGCTTAATAAAATTGGCTTCAAACCTGATTTTCTATAAAGACATGGCAATAAATTTAACATAATATAAATATTATATTAATTATTTGAAATAACTAATAGTGTGCAAGATGGCAGCTGTGGGGAAGTGCATATTTTTGGCTTCTCAAATCTCATGAGGATTTACAATCTCTTATAAATAGGAATAATCCCAAATATGAACCCAGGTAATACAGTCCTAGGCAAAGATGAAAAAGCCTGCTTTCTTTAATGTTCATTCTCAGGTAATTATCTACTGAAGCAAGTATTGCATTTTTTCACCTGTCCTTTCTTATGTAAAGCCTTTTTTAGACTGATGAATCAAATTGTTGGTAAACTACAGATATAGATGAACAACATCAATTATAGCTGAGTGTAATAGGCATCTTGATACCGCACTATGAGCTCAACTAAGATCAGATGCAGCCACTAAGATCTGATTCAGCATGCGTAAACTGAAGGTATTCCTTTCATCACAGTATTTATTTGAATTTCACAGCTAAAATTTCATTGACTAATTGCTTTCAGCTATGACATCACGCAAATTTGAAAAAAAAGGAAAAAGAGAAAGTCTTTTATTTAAAAACCCTGCTGGCTCTACAAGGCATAATGTATAAAACACCTTTTAGGTGTTAGAAAACAATAATCATATCCTTGCTTGGAATAGACACTTCATTATTTTGGTTACTCTTCAGTAAGGAAGTTATATGCCTGCTTTAAAGAAAAATACATACATGAATTTCATGTTCACTTTAAAGTTATCAAACATGTTTTAAAGTGGGCCTTAAAGGTGTTTTACACTCAAGAGAACTAAATAGGTTTGGGTTTTCTTGTTTGGCGATATTGTGAATTTCTTCTTTTTCTTTTTCTTTTTTTTTTTTTTTTTTAATAAATTACTGACAAGTTTCTTTTTCCTTTAATTTGAAGGGTTTCTTTTGTCAAAGAAATGAAGAAACAAACTGGGTGAACTTCCATGCTTGTATATGCAATGTGCTTAAGATCCATTGACTTTAATTGAGCTACAATCCATGGAAATCACAAAAGCATAGAATGGAATAATAGAATGGTTTGAGTTGAAACTGACCTTAAAGTTCATCTAGTTCAATCCACTCTATCATAGGCAGAAATACCTTTTACTAGACCACATTGCTCAAAGTCCCCTCCAACCTGGCCTTGCAGATTTGAGGCATTCACAGCTTCCCTCCCCCCAGCTTCTCTGGGCAACCTGTACTACTGCTTCACCACCCTCATGATAAAGAACTTCTTCCTAGTCTAAATCTACCATGTTGTTCTTATGTTGGCAGCCCCAGAGCTAGATGTAATACTCCAGTTGTTGTCTCACCAGAATGGAATAGAAGGGATGAACCATCTCCCTCTACCTGCTGGTCATGCTCCTTTTGATGCAGCCAAGCATATGGCTGGCTTTCTGGGCTGCAAGCACACACTGCTGGCTCATGAGCTTCAAATCAACCAGCAGTGGCAAATCTTTCTCCTCAGGGTTTCTCTCAATCCATTCTCCACCCAATCTGAATCTGTGCTTGGAATTGCCTTGACCTACATGCAGGACATTGTACTTGGCCTTACTGCAATTCATGTTTGCAAGGGCCCACCTCTGGAGCCTGTCACGTTTCCTCTAAATGGCATCCCTCCAGAGGAGTCCATTATCAGCAAACTGCCAGAATTTGCGCTCGAGCCCGCTGTCCTTGTTAAAGTAGCTGGAGCCCTGTTAATATTAATCTTTGAAATGACACTGGCTATAGAAACTATTCTGCTGCAAGTACATGACGTTTGTCTGAACTTGAATACATTAGAGACATTTTTGTCCTTCCAAATCACTGTCACTTTCTATTTATAAAATAAATAAATAAAATCCATAAATATTCCATTTCACTTTAAGTTACATTGATTGGATTCAATTTAGCATTCTGTGTCACAAAAGGACTGTATTAAAATCACATGAAAATAAACATAGAATTATAGAATCAGCTAGGTTGGAAAAGACCTTTAAGACCATCAAGTCCAACCTTTGCCCCAGAACTGCCAAGTTCACCACTAAACCATGACACTGAGAGCCTCATCTACATGTTTTTCGAACACTTCCAGGGATAATGGTTCCACCACTTCTCTGGGCAGCCTGTTCCAATGCCCGATCAACATCTCTGTGAAGAAACTTTTCCTAATATCCAATCTAAACCTCCCCTCCCTAAACTTCCCCTGGTGCAGCTTGAGGCCATTACCTCTTGTCCTGTCGCTTGTTACTTGGGAAAAGAGACTGGCCCCACCTCACTACAACCTCGTCTCAGGATTTTAGAGTGAATCTGAAGGTTATATGCTCAGAGCTGAGATGCTGCACATGGTTTAAGAAGTTATTTAGGTATTAACAGCTGCTATGGAGACAGTACAAACAAACAGTTAATGCTTTTGAAGCATTTCTAGATTGAAGTTGATATTTAATTCTCTTAGTGAGAAGAAAACCTGCACTTTCGAAAATGTTGCAAATATCATAGTTTTTATATTAATGCAATTGCTATTTTCAGTAGGAGTTTTCTGATTTTTTTTCCCTTCCTAAATGTGTGTTTAGTACACTTGAAAAGTGACAGATTTTTAAAATAGAAATTGACCACGATGTAGAAATGAACTCTTTAATGAACAGAAGCGAACACTTTCTCCTCATGTTTGCACTTGTTAATAGTATCTTCAGTACAAATATTTTCCTGCAAGATTTTTGCAAGATAGAATAATCCCTGTTGGTGTAAATTGGAGATACTAATATGTGTAAGTGATTGAAAAATATGTATTTATTTTACTCTTTCTTACTTCCAATAAGTTTGTAATGAAAAAAATTACTTTGATGAGGAAGAATTCAGCTTGCATGTTCTATTCTCTTGGATAAATAATCCATCAGCTAGAAACCATATTAACTTAATAAACAAAATACTATAAATAAGAACATACAGATACTTATGATCTGTTCACATGGGGACTTTGATTTTGTTTGGTTTGTGCTTTGGGTTTATTTTATTTTTATTTGATTTTTTTGTTGTTGTTTGGTTTTGGTTGTGTGGGGTTTTTTTGTTGTTGTTTGTTTGGGGTTTGTTTTTGTTTTGTTGCTTGTTTTGGGTTATTTTTTGGGGGGTGTTTTTTTGGCTTTTTTTTGTGATGAGTTTTTTTTGTTTTTTTTTAAATGCTGTAGACTATGGACAAGGGGTGGAAGGAAAGCCAGGAACAAACTGTGGAGCAGACATTTTCTAAATGAGAAACATAACACCTAGTAATGTAAAAAAAAATCTTTTTTTTTTACTTTTTATGGATAAAAATAACTGATTCACCAACTGTATTCTGCTATCTACTGTCAATTCTTATCTTAAAAATATGCATTTTTTGAGAAAGCGTATCTGTTCTGTAGATGGAGAGAACCTACTCTCTGCCCAAGTTCATAATGTCATAGAAGCTATCCAAAACCTTTCAAAGGATATTTTTATGCTTAAAATAGCTCTGTTACAAAAATAAAAGTGCTGAAAGTTAAAATTACTTGAGTGTCTATTTTAACTGTCCCTGAATCTAAGGTAAATGTGTACACATCTGATTTCCCTAACCTGCTTATTCAGAAGAAGCTTATTTTTGAGATCACAATCAATATCTTTGTCATTGGTATTTGATAATTTCTTTGATATTTAAGTTCCATTAGGAAACACTATCTTTTAAATCTATCTTTCCTGAATAGTAAAAAAAGAAAAAAAAAAAAGGAAAAAAAAGAATTTTAATGGTTTAGGTGTCTAATGTTTTCTTAAATATGATGGAAGATTTCGTAATTCTCAGTGGTGATTTAATGAATAGAAACACAGTTCTTAAAAAGAATGTTCTTATTAGTGAAATTTTAGTGTCTGAAATGTATGTAGGTCTGTCAATGTCAACTGTTTAGGTTTGCACCATTGAAGAATTTGTTCCATTTCTGAAACATTCACCTATATCGTATGAACATTGGAGGTGGTTGTGTCAAAGCAAATGAATTTAACTTTTCAATCACCGACCACAGAGGTGGAAACATTCTGGGAGATATGTAGCCTAATTCTGAACTTTTCTTCTAGTCCAGATTCTTATTTTGCTGTTGGATTATATTTCTACTGGCCTAACTCAGCATAATAAAATTCTAACATATGATTTCTAGTTTCCATTTAACTTGATTGAAATCTAGATCTACTCTAAACTATCTAAATTGTGTTAGTGGACAGCTAGAATTTCCTTATCATGTATATAACAATAAAAAAAAAATCACTTCAAAATAGCAAAAACCACTTTGCTCACTATTTTAGCTGTTATAAATAAAAACAACTGAAAAGATGTGTAAGAAGTTGATACGCACTTTAGTTTTTCAAACCAGCCTCTCTCCAAACATCAAACCAGACTGACTAAGAAGGTTATAAAAGCAGGTAGTTCTGGTAACTTTAAAGCCTTCTGATCTATTTGAAAGCTAAAAAGCTTTCTAAGAAAGACATGTTAAATTTCCACTTATCTCAGCATGAGTATTTGTTATCTGCCTCTTTGTAGAAAGATTTGATTTTGAAACAAAACTTTCACAGAAAAAAAGAAAAAAACAAAACCAACCCCCTCACCAAAAGCAAATCCCCAAACCAAACCCCAAAACCTGTTCACAAACTAGCATAAGAAATTCAGAAAAAAAGAAGAGGAAAAAGATTAAAAATATTAACAGTAATGACAAGTGCTTCTATTGTTTTAGTTCTTTGGGCTGTGAACTATTCATCCTTCAAATTTGCTTTTGCTTGCACATAAATGACAATTTTGCAATTGATTACATGAAGTAGATCTAGTTTTGGATACCCAGTGTTTATTTTGTGGGCATATGATGTCCGTGTGTGAGATGGGCACTTATTTTTGAGCTAAACTGCATCCGTCTCTAAATTTCAACTTGTGTTATTTTACGTACTTCCAATATATTTTCCAATATGCTTTCTAATATTCTGCAGTGTTGTTTCTGTTGGATGAAAAAATGCAAATTGTTTCATGGGTCAAAATGGACATGAACAAAGAAAGGAGTTAAACCCAGGATTTTTCCTCAACTCTTACAACCACTTTGTTCATAAAACAAGAAAAATATTTTTTTCTTCAACAAGTACAATGGTTAATGGCTTTATGACTAAAATCAAAAGAAGTTTTGTGATTGACTTTCAGGGTAGCAAGGTTTAGTCTGTATTCCTACTTATGTTTATGATTATTTTTGTGGTTTCCATGAAGATAAGTTTTGGATATAAGTCACTTGGTTGATAGATTGTCAGATACATATGTAGTTTGTTAGATATAAAAATTAATTACTTTTTTGTTTTTTGACTTAAATCAAGAGCTATTGCATATACTTTAATTCTCAATTATTTGCAAACATAAAACATAACATGCAGTAAGTAGAGAAACTTCACATAAAACTGTGCATTTTAGCTTATTGAGTCAAGGAACCACTAATAGATATATTGTGCGTAGGACGTGACACCTGTACTTGGAAAGCAACATGTACATCTTCAGTGAGATGAGATATGCCACAACTTATTTGAAAAAGAATCAATACTGACTCTTGAAGTGGCTTTGAAGGAGAGACACAATAAGTTGATGGAAACTCACAAAAGGAGAAACTCATAAGGGGAGCCTAAGAGATTGTCCATAATGGCTGGAAAGATTATCTTTGCCTATGTCTATACATACAAATAAACTACCACCTACCTAGACTTGTGCAAGACATTTGTCACTGTGCCTCATTACATCCTTCTCTCTAAAGTGGAAAAGCATAGATCTGACAGAGGGACCACTCGGTGGGTAAGGAATTGTCTGAATGGTCAAACACTTGATGTCCAAATGGAGATCAGTGATGAGTGGTGCTCATCAGGGGTAGGTATTCAGACTGGTGCTGTTTAACATCTTTGTAGATGACACACAATGGGATTGAGTGCATCTTCAGCAAGTTTGCAGACGACACTAAGCTGTGTTGTGTGGTTGACAAGCTGGAGGGAAGGGATGCCATACAAAGAGACTTTGACAGGCTCAAGAAGTAGGCCTCATGAAGTTCAGTAAGGCCAAGTGCAAGGTCCTGCACTAGCCTGGGTCAGAGCACAACTCAGACTGAGCAGAGACTGGATTGAGAGCGTCTTTGAGGAGAAGGACTAGGGGGTGTCGTTGAAGAAGCTCAACATGAGCCGGCACTGTGTGATTGCGGCCCAGAAGGCCAACTGTATGCTGTACTGCATCAAAAGGAGCATGGCCAGTAGGTCGAGGGAGGTGATTCTGCTCCTCTCTTCAGTTATCATTAAACCCACCTGGAGTACTGAGTTCAGTTCTGGGGCCGCCAAGGTAACAAGGTCTTGGGCCCGTTGGAGCGTATCCAGAGGAGGGCCATGAAGATGATCAGAGGGCTGGAGCACCTCTGCTATGAAGAAAGGCTGAAAGAGTTGGGCTTGTTCAGCCTAAAGAAGAGAAGGTTTTGGAGAGACCTTATAACAGTCTTTCAGTACCTTAAGGTGGCCTATAAGAAATCTGGAGAGGCACTTTTTACAAGGGCATGTAGTGATAGGAGAAGGGGGAATGGCTTTAAACTGAAAGAGGGCAGATTCGAATTAGATATTAGGAAGAAATTTTTTGCCACAAGTGTGGTGAGACACTGGAACAGATTGCCCGGAGAAGCTGTGGCTGCCCCATCCCTGGAACTGTTCAAGACCAGTTTAGATGGCGCTCCAAGCAGCCTGGTCTAGTGAAAGTTGTCCCTGCCCATGGCAAGAGGGTTGGAACTAGATGACCTTTAAGGTCCCTTCCAACCCAACCTATTCTATGATTCTATTAAAAGAGGGCAGGGAGTGATCTTTAGGGAAGTGAAAGCAAATTGTGTTGGCAGATTCACAGTGCATAGAGCTAACCTTTTTTATATACATTTTCCTGGCAAAGAAGAAATGGATGCAGTATTTAAGCTACCAGGTAAACAGTATGGACAATATATGTCAGAGGACAAAATTCACTCTCTGCCTACTATGATATTAATGTTGTCTCTGTCTTTTGATAAATACAACTTGAAATGTGAAGTGAGACAGAGGAAGAGTCCTTGACTATAGAGACCGGAAAGCTGTGTATGACAAGGCAGATGAAAACATGCAGAAGAATGTATGTTTTAGATAAGATTTTTGTATAAGTAGGCTAGGAGAGGTTTTATTTCATTTACTCACATATGCCTTTCATAAATACATGAGGGTTCTTTGTGTATTTGGGTTATTTATAATAAAAAAGATTTCTCTGCATTTTATTTTTTCATAGCTGAGACTAGTAGCATCAAGGCAGTCCATAATCAGAAATGTCATTCTTAATCAGTACACTAGAACTCGTTAAATATAACCTATTCCCTAGAACAATGTACAGACACTCAGAGGAAAGTAGGTCTAAGATTTGGTTGTGTAGGTGGAGAAGGTTTGCTATGTTTAGGGACAGCTATGAGAGCTTCTTTGGATCTTGCAGGGGGGGCATGTCTGGATCTCAGAGGTCTAAATGTTATTAGTAAGAATTATATTTGTTATTTCTGGCAGCATTCAGAAAGGCACTACAATTCTCCAAAAGCCAGACAGGGCATTGCCTTATCCAAGGATTTTTCAGGCTAGCTACCCTGGAGGTGATGAAATGAGAGGGAAAGAAGAAAGTTGTGTGGGACCTGTAGGAGGGAAAATGGCAATAACATCAATAAGATTATGCCACATGATGTAGTAAAGAAGAGAGTGTTTTTATGACTAAATGTGTGTGTGACTTACATGTTTCATAACTCTTAATTACTCAATAAATTACCATATGCTCTATTTATGTAGAGAGGAAGCAGAAGAAAAAAAAAATAGTTGGAGATCCAAAACCAAGTAGTCAAGATCGCATAAAAAATATATTCAGGATTTTGAGTATATTTGACTATATATTTATGATTTGGCCAGAAAATGTCAGGACATGGAAATATTTAAGAATAATGATACAGTTAAAAAATCAAAATATTATACTTTTTTACACTGTCCTAAATTAGGTGAGGGTGCAATTAAAGATATATGTTTGCTTGTGGGCTAGCAAGATCCAGGCACACTTTTAAACTTGTATTTGACCTCACTGAAATTATTATCTTTACAAAATTATTATACTGACAGTGGCTAGTGTTGAAATTAAAGGTCTGTCAACCTTGCCATTATAAATGCCGATATTTAGGAGTTTATAACTCAGCTATAAAACTTTCCTTCAGGCTCGAAGTTGGCAGTGAAGGCTATAAAATAGAGCTGATTTTTCCTCCCCGTAAAACCATTAAAGTGTATGTTTGGACTAAATCTGAGGATCTTGGAACAAATGAAATACAGACATTAAGTCCTTTTTTATCCTTTTTATGTCTTACATAAAACTCAAGAACACTTTTTATCACTTTGGTTTATTTACTGGTTTGCTTTTTTTGTTATTTTCCCTTTCTCTTTAGTTGAATTTAATGTTCATTAGAGATGTGAAATTGACATATCTGAAAGGTGAAACCTTCCATTTACTCACAGAGCACTCCTTTATAGGCAATGGCAATTTTAATATGTCTACAAACATGTCTTCAGCTTCCAGTAGTTTGAGGGATCATGAATTTTCGTGATACAAAAGACTAACAGCAGATTATATGTAACAACAATAACAATATTATTAACATAGATTATATAAAATTAATGTAGCAAAATAGTCCCCGACTTGAAATATTTACATGACTGCAATATGTAGCTGAAATATTTTGACTCCTCTCTTACTTTAAGCACTAGGTTACTTTATCCCTTTCACAACCATATGGGGTTTTATCTTAAAAGGAGTTTGGAGGTTTTTTGTTTGGTTGCTTTTTTGTGGGTTTTTTTGGCTTTGTTTGGTTTGTCATGTGTGTGTGCTTTGATTGGAAAAGCAAACAAGCAAAACAGCAAAAAGCTGTCATGGTAAGAAATATTTTTACTTATTTTCAGCTATTCATGTTCATAATTCACATCCATTCTTTTATGTAGCAAATATATCTTTCTCTAGCATCTAAATATTCAGTACAGTTTTAGAGTTTGACCATACTTCTTTCAGACTAAATCATGCCAGGATCTTTATTCTGGCCTGGTTTCATAGTTTCTTTTGTTCATGATCATCATTGCAGAAAAGAATAAATAAAAAGGCTTTAAATTAGGGAACAAGAAAGGACACAACTGAGGGAGTAAATTATGTAATTCTTTTGTGTCACTTGTGTATGTTGAAGGTAAGCTGTCACATTTTTGCCAATGCATGAGTGAAAATAATCCTTGTATCTTACTTCTGAATTTCTTCTTCGTTCATTGAACAGAAGTTTGTTCAAATGGCTCTTGTTAAACTTAGCCTTATTACAGGCTGGTCTGTAATTTTTATTTTACCCATTGTAAATTAACAAGATAAATGATACTGTAGCAAATCTTGACATTCTAATAGAAACAGAACTTAGGCCAAGTTTTTTCTTAATTTCTGAAAACAGCAGTGCAACAGTGCAAAGTTATGACAGCAGGGAAAGAAGTAGTTCTCAACATCTCTAGAGATGGGATCATTGATTGTTGTACCACAAAGCATCCTGGTAAACGTAATAGTGAGATGCTATCTGAGGAAACAGTCAAGCATTTTGCTGAATGAAATGTTGAAGTAGCCTCCTAACGTGTGTTAGTGGTTTACTCTATATGTTACAGAAATGTGCTATGTAAATCACGATAAGTCCTGTCATTACTCTAAATGGGCAGGTTTTCTTGGTCTTGTAAAATAACTGAGTAATTTAGAACTATATAATATCCTCAGGTATTCTTCAGTGCAGATATGAGTACACGTGTATGATGGAATGCTACTGATTTGATTTTATTTGAATATAAATCTATTTTCAGTATAGTGGTAAATATTATTTCCTAGAATTTCAAATGCAGTTGATTGCTTTAGTACCTCTAGCAGCCAGTGTGTATCTCTGATAGGCTTTTACCTAGGCTCAAAATGTGCTTTTAAACTGAACTGCCTTGTCATCTTCTTGATTCACAGCAATCTTCAGTTCTCATGACTGAGGTTTCTTAGAGTGCATGAACTAAACTCCTTATGAACAGAAAAAAGCCAAAATATGAATTCCAGGTCTAATTATGTATTCAGGCCACAAGATCAGACTAGAAGTAATTGAAAGTAGCTGTCTTTGATATTAATACAATATGGTGTGGGATCCTCAGCAGCAACTGTTTCACTGCACAGATCACTTGTTGGTACTACGTAGGGATACAAAGTCATAGACTAAAGTTATAAAAGATGTCAAGCATCATTCAAGACTCGATGTTGTGGTACATTATCTGCCTTCAATTTTCTTGAAAATTACTGTTCAGTCACAGAGGTTAAGGCTGGTCAGAAACAAGAATTTTGCTTATATGAGTCTAAATGGAAAACTACTAAGAAGCTTGAGCACCTTCACATTCAGCCTAGGACTTCCAGGATTGACTGGTTGGGGTTTTTTGGGGTTTTTTTGCTTTTTTTTTTTTTTTCTGGAGCAGCAGTTTTACAATCCTCAGAACAGTGGAGCTGTCCTAGAGTTTCAAATATCAGTGTCTCCAGTGAAACAGCAAGGCTAGAGATCAGTAATATTCTGGAAATCTCAACAGCTTCAGAATAGTCAGGCTGGCAGGAAAATCTGCAGATTCCAAAAGTTTCTGCTGGAAGTTTTAATAAACATCAATATCTGACATGCCCCTTGAGTATCCTCCAGTTTTAACCATTATCATCTATGATAGAAAACTGTTGTGTCTGGACCTTGCTAATCACCTTTTTTGTACAAGAGCTGTAAATGGAGCTGGCAGAAACTCAACAGCTTCCATGGTTTAGATATCTGGTTTTGTTCTTTTTTGGAATGAAGACAAAACCTTTTACAAGGTTTTGTACAGCAAAACAGTGTTGAAAGGCCTTCTTTTTCACTTGTAACAGAAATCAATTTATTTCAGTCTTACTTACCCAATCTGTTTTTCTTATTCTCCTCTTCTGACGTCTCTGATTGGGTCTGTTTGAGACCTATTCTGTCATTTGTCAGGGCTATGAAAATATTGCCTTAAAATAGTCAACAGAATCAACATTAAAAATGTTCCCATTCTGTTGGAGCATTAGTTTTTGATATACATTTTTTAAATTTCCAGCCAACTGTAATAGTGAACATCATAACCTCATAGGACAGATTTTATGTTAGCACTTTACATGAGGGTTATGCAGCTGTTAAGTATTGCACGATGGAATTTAATTAGGTCAGAGATGAAGTGACAGTATAAGAATAGTAAGGTTTACTCATTGTGAAGAAAAGTTCTTGCTTTATAGCTGGAAAATTTATGGGTACTCTTTGAAACTTTAACATCAGCAAGCATTTCTTAAAAAAACCTCTATAATTCAAGCTATATAAGAGAAGAATTTATATACATTGGCTGTGAAATTCAGCTGACTCACATCAGAAAAAAGATCAACATTGACTGCTGAAGAAAAAAAATATTTAGAGGTTGATTTTATAAGAAATATAATGATTTTCCTTCCTGAAAATCATACACACACACATATATATATCAGCGCAATCTTTTGCAAAGGAAAATAATTATACAAGAGCAAGAAGGTTATTTTTTTCTTAATAGACTGTGCAACATCTGAGCCATATGAATTTTTTGAGTTAATTTTTACCTATTTGAAAGTTACTTAGATCTTTATCCCTGGGCCTAGTGTGAACCTGAAGACTTTGAAGAATACTGGGTTATTGCAAAGTGTACATGTCGTATCAGTCAGTGATTATGAAGCAATGACTTTCTTGTCTTTCCTATGTATCAAGTGCAACCAGTTGATATAAATTCTGGAATTGATCAAGAGGGATCTGAAATAAGAGATAAATCTGGACATACATATGTTTGTTCTTCCTAAATTTTATACCCATCTCAATTATTCTGAGAACTCACTATCTGAAGGTGTTAGTGAAAACATTTTCTGTTTTTTCTAAAAGTTTATAATTATAATATCCATTCACAGTTATCAAAATTACTGCTTGGTCAAAAATTTGGTTAGTCTAAATATTTAGCAAAAAATAAAGTTTGTGGTTTACTTTCACTGTGTTGATTGTATTTCTCTGTAGAGTGTCTAATCTATCCATGTCATATTTAAAAAATAAATTTATCCAGACTCAGGAAAAAAAGCTGCATTATCTTTCTTACCAAAAAAAAAAAAAAGAAAATCTAGAATCTGGACTACCTGTTCTAATGTCAAAGGGTTTGACTCTAATAACATGCTTAATTTATAACATGGTTTCCCCAGATCAACTTCAGAGTTTTTTTCTTCCTTAGTTACACTTTTGTAGTAACAATGAGCTGGTTCTGCATACCACTGACAACTAAAATTACATTTTGAAAGCTGAATACTAGAATATGTTCAAGTGCGACATTGTAAAGAGGCTGGAAAAACATCAGCACCAAGTTTTCAAAACATATATAGCTATTTTATAATCTGATTTACAGTACAATAAATGCAATTGATAAGGAATATGTTTATTCACAACCTTTTCATTTGGTAGCCTCTATAAAAACAGATTCCATGTCAATTTTAATACCGCTTGCTGAGGTGACTGTATATATCAGAATTATTTTTCTTTATCTTTTGTCATTTTTTAATATTCCATTTAAGAACAGAAATTATGCCTTAAAGCAAAATATATAAACATATCCTTTCCTTCTATTGGAATGTGTTTTTTCCTCTCAAAAAAACATTAATTAGTTCTTTCATATGCTCCTTCAACCACCTAGAAAAACACCCACAGTCTAGCAGAGATGTAACAGTTAGTATCAGAAACACTGTGTAATACTTGCACTTGTAGAGTAAATATTGAATCTCTCTTTTAAATGGCTGGTTTGAAATTCTCAGGTATCCTTTCAGTGCCTATGGCTCTATACCCACAAGAAGACTTCAGGCAGATTCTTCACACACTGTGACCCTGAGAAATCTGGGGTACCCATCTTCAGTCTATTGCATGGATCCTGCAATGAAAAGCCGAAGTCTCACAATCCTGCTTTCCAGCTAACAGTCTGTTCCCCAGTATTCGACTTGAGGGACATAGCCAGACCTACTCAAGCAGAAGAATCACATCTCACCAGGGACTACAAAGCTAAAAATACAAATAAGGGAGTAAAGTCAGCCTTGAGTTACCTCTATCTCTTCACTTTCTGTCCTGGATACCTTGTCATCTGCCTTGCCTTTCCCTCTGAGGACATAAAATGAGCACAAAAAAAGAATGACTACCTGTGCCATGAGCCTGAAAATCTGCTCAGTCCTGCTCACTGAACAAGCTATAAATATAGTCACAGTTCTTTCTCTGGGACCTTTCTTTTCCACTTAAGGCAGTGAATTTGTTATTCACCTTATAATTATTTTTATAATACTTCTTTAAGTTGCTCATTTTTCTTTCTTCTTCATAGAATGATCATAGAATCATAGAATGGTTTGGGTTGGAATGGGCCTTAATGATCATCTAGTTCCAATCCCCCTGCCATAGGCAGAGACACCTTCCACTAGACCAGGTTGCTCTAAGCTCCATCCAATGTGACCTCGAACACTTTCAGGGATGGGGCTTCTTCTTCTTCTTCTTCTCCTTTTACTTCTTTTTTCCCTTGTTTCTGTTGTTGTTGTCTGTTGTTATGTGCAAAGACTTGCCAGACTTCAAAAATACCATGTAATTATTTTATCTTTTATCTTATGATTTGTGCAAAATTTATCAGAATTATTACTTCTGAAAATATACACTGATTACATCAAATTGTACTTGTATGAAAGTTAGTGAAACTGTAACTTCTCACCTGTCATAGCTGTTGGACAAGTAAACAAAACAAATAAAACCCAGCAAGTCTTCTTTTTGCCTTAAAAGTTTCCCAAACTCAGAAACCCAGTTTAATTAAAGATTAATTGCATTTTTCCACTTTGTAAAAAATTCAGACTTTTGTAGAACGACATTCGTGTGTATGTTTAATTTCAGTTATTGTAATGTCTTTTATGGTACTATTGTCTTTTTTTCTTTTTTTAAATTTGGATACTTTTTTCTTTATTACATTTTAAAAGCAGTCTTAATTATGTCTGCAAAGTTTCTATAGCAGTCAGAATATAAATAGATTTTTGTATCTGTAGAAGAGCTGAATAGGACACAGTTTTAAATAAATGGTAAAGCAGACATAATAGTTTGGCTTGAAGTATTGTAATTTTATTTTATTTATTTAATGACTTTTGGTCATTAGCATGACCACATACTCAGTGTAGATCTACAACAAGGTGAATATTGGCTGAGGCTACATTATTGAAAAAAGAAATGCTTTATACACTCTATGAAGTATGGGGAGAAATTAAAACAAAACAAAACCAAACAAAAGAAAACACCAACAACCTCCTCCTCAAGTATGGGAAAAGCTTGGTTAATACAGAATGAAACATTTTTGTGCTTCACAGACAAAACAAGACAAACACTTTCTGTCATAGCCATATCTGTTTATTTGCATTGAGCTTACATGGCAAGGTTTTGATAGCCATGGGGCTACAGGTGTGGTTTCTGTGAGAAGACACCAGAAGCTGGCCGCATGTCAAATAGAGCCAGTTTTAGCCAGCTCCAAGATGGACCTCCTGCTGGCCAAAGCCATGCCAACTAGCCCTGTTGGTAGCACCTCTGTGATAACATATTTGACTAAGTGTAAAATCTGTTGCACAGCAGCTGGGAGACAGGAGTGAGAAGACATCAGAGAAACAGCCCTGCAGAAACTAAGGAGGGGGCAGGTTTTCAAGGCATGGAAGCGGAGGTTCCCAGCAGCCTGTGGAGAAGACCTTGATGAGTCAGGCTGTCTCCCTGCAGCTCATGTAGGTCCACAGTGCAGCAGATATCCATCTGTAGTCGGTGGAGAACCTCACACTGGAGCAAGGGGATGCCTGAAAGAGCGTGTGACCCCAAGGGAAGCCCTTGCTTGGGCAGGCTCCTGGCAGGACTTGTCGTCCCCAAGAGAAAGAAGCCCACACTGCAGCAGGTTTGCTGCAGGACTCGTGACCTCATAGGAGACCCACAATGGAGTAGCCTGTTCCTGAAGGACTACACCCTGTGAAAGTGACCCACGCTGAAACAGTTCATGAAGAACTGCAGCCCCTGGGAAGGATTCACATTGGAGAAGTTCACAGAGGACTTCTCCCATGAAAGAGACCCATGCTGGAGCACTGTAGCGAAGAACTACAGCCTGTGGGAAGGACCCATGTTGCCGAAATTAAAGAAGGACTGTATCCCGTGGGAGGGGCCCCAAGCTGGAGCAGAGGAAGAGTAGGAAGAGGAAGGACCAGAAGAGTGAAAACATTATGAACTGACCATGACCCCCATTCTCTGTCTCCCTGTGCCATTCAGGGAGAGAAGGTAGAAGAGTTGAGAGTGAAGTGGAGCCTGAGAAGAATGGAGAGGGGAGGGGAAAACCCATCTGCTATTAATTGTCAGGAAATTAAATTAATTCCCCCCAAGTGAAGTCTGCTTTGCCCACAATGGTATCATTGATTACACAAAATTAACATGTAAATATGGCAAAACAAAATATTTTTTATGCATCCTAATTTCCAGTGAAGTGTTCAGCTATGACTGGACCTATTTTTATCCAAAAAAACATTCTGTAAAGTGAAATATTAATAATGACCTTAAGTAGCAAAGAAACTGTTACTTCCCTATTAAAATAAGTAACATAATAAAAATGTCAAGGAAATTTTTTTTCTGGCAGAACAAATGTACTTGCTTAATAAAAGGAAGTATTTGTGTTCATGTTAAAACAAATTATTTGTGAATTAATGTATCCCTATGGAGATTTTATTGATTTAATTAGTGTGTAGAGTACTTCTGCACCTCTTCATGTTGGAGGCTGAAACTTAGATAACATAAATATTTCCTACAAATGAAAACAAGAGTACTTAAAATAGTAGGATATATATTACATGTGGTAATATATATCCTATATGTACACTGAAAGTATTGGTAAATTATATAGATTTGTTATTAAAACAGTCACAATAGTAGTAATTTTACTGTAAGAGATGAAGGCTACAGCAAAATCTTGTTATTTCTTATCTACACATGCTACAAGAAACTTTCTAGCAAACTTGTTTTATTGAATATTCTAAAATTTAGAAAAATGCCTACATAAATACATTTTCCACATAAAGTAAAAAAAAGTGGCTATTTACATAGTTTGACAGTTTTATTGGAAATAAGGCATTAGAATAACTTGCAAATGAAGTACAGCACTGAAGTACATAATGTTCAGTTGCCCAGTGATCTGTGAAAATCACAGACTTTGAGTAACCTAAGAATGCCATGCTAAGTTTACTTACCTAAGGTACTGGAAGTAGGTTAGCTGTACCATCTGCAAACCATAAAATATATATGGAAAAATCAAACATTTAAAACCATGTTTCACAGCAGTCAGCAAGCTGGCTGGTCTGTAATGCCAATAACATTTTTCTTCCCCTGCAGACCAGACCAGATCAGTTATTAGGTCAGGAAATCCCAAAAAAACTTCAATATTTTTGGCCACCAGACTAATAGTGAGAGATCCCTATAAAAAGTCTTTGGCTCAAGTCCTTTCTTTAAACTGACATTGAAAGATACTTCATAAAAGCAAGCAAGCAAGCAAGCAAACGGCACCCCCAAATCCTATCAGTAAAAAAAAAAAAAAAATGTAGTCCATAAACGTATACAATCAGAAAAAAAAACCCCAAAAAAACCCAAAAAACTAAACCAAAAAACTCAAGAATAAAATAAAAAAAAACAAACATTTTTTTTCGAGAACAGACATGTAGTTATATGTGATACCGAAAGAAAAAGTCAAAACCTTATAAGAGAATAAGTTTTTTCATCCAAAATGCAGTGTCATTGTGAACAACTGAGCTAGCTAAAATACCAAAAGCAGATTATATGTTAAAAGAGCAACATGCAGGACAAATGGGAACAGACATAAGGGTTTTTTTCATTTTGCTGTAATGTCATTGATCCTTAACTCTATAAACTGTATCCAAGATTAGGCATCAGCCAAGGCTGTTGTTAAACTCACAGTGTTAAGAATGTGTGACATCCCATTGAGGCATGCTAAAAGCAAAAGAGTCCGTTTGAGGTCTTGGATGTGCCAGCATACATGAAATCTTGAATTCTGTTTCCATAAAGTTGTCAAATATATGTATATATATATATACACACATACATTTAAAATGGGTACAGCTCTTCCTGATGATTCGTAGGAAAACTCTAAGAACTCACCACCAAAGTTTAAGTTGACAAGCAGGTATTATTTATTGCAGCATGAGGAGACATTGGGAATATCTCCTCCAAGCAGATGACTCGAGCACCAAACAAGTCATGATTATATAGTCATTAAACATACATATTCATTACATTACATTCAGATTCATAAAACTACTTATACATGCCATCATTATTCTAGAAAATTTGCTCTGCAAGCACCCAATAATATGGTAGTGGTCTTTGGGACCTCTGCTGGTAGTTTCTTCATCATCTTCCTCTTTATCACTTCATTCTTTGGCTGAACTTTGAAGTTGGCCAGCCTTGTTGTCTGTTAGCCAGCTCCTTAGTTGATTCTAACTAGTTTCCCTAAACATTAACTGAAGAGTTCTCTTCCTTATAATTGTTATAGAGTCCACCTGGGGTCCAGGCCACTTAGTTACAAGTAAAAGGTTCATTCTGTATACAATGAGCTATCCTCCATTCTGTCTTGCTTGTTCTTTCCCCATCTCACTGATAATTATCGAATATGTTTACATGAGCAGACAAGAAGATCAGAATACAACAGTGGTGCACATATTGATTCTAAATGACGTCTACAGAAATGCTACAATCTTGCAGAATGTTGTCATTGCCACCTTCCCTAAAACCTATGTTCAGGTATTCCTTCATTTGACCCTTGCACCATCTTCTGATTCATACTCATAGGAATATGCTACTGACCTCATGAGCATATTTGAAGGAAGAAACAGTTCTTGCTACAAGCGATAGAAGAGGTTCCAAAAGTGGGGTATTTTCTGTCTGATCCAATGTCATAACCTGCAAAATAAAATGTGACTGCCATTAGGTACAGAACATGCTTTTATGTTATATGATAAGATAAAAGTGCTATTAAGTGTTCTATAGACAGATAGGAACAGGCTCTCTCTCACAGGCCCTTATCCTCACGGGGGACTTCAACCACCCTAATATCTGTTGGAGGGACAATACAGCCTGGCACAAGCAGTCTAGGAGGTTCCTCAATTGTGTGGAAGACAACTTCCTCCTGCAAGTAATAGAGGAGACAACAAGGAGAGGTGCCATGCTTGACTTTGTGCTTTCAAACAAGGAACGGCTGATTGGAAAAGCGATGCTCCAGGGCAGCCTTGGTTGTAGCAATCATGAGATGGTTGAGTTCAAGATCCTCAGGACAGTGAGAAGAGCATGCAGCAAGTTCACTGCCCTGGACTTCAAGAGAGCAGACTTTGGCCTCTTCAGGGACCTGCTTAGTAAGGTTCCATGGGATATAGCCCTAGAGGGCAGGGGGGCC